>OY804584.1:85848476-86094662 GCA_963680875.1 Bathymodiolus brooksi
CATCCATTTCGTGTCTCAAACAGTCCACTCGTAAAGAATGCACATTTCATGAAACTGTTTCATATATGTAATACGAAAACAAAAATTCCGCATAAAAAGAAAAAGAGAAAGAAAACACCCCCCCCCCCCCCCCCAACAACAATTCAATTTTTGTTTACTAATATTTACATAGTAGATTAGGACAAAATGTATTATATATGTATAGTACTAAAATCATACTAGATATACTATACAACAGCTAGGTGTTCTTTAACGTGACTGTGAAATATAAAACAACGAGATCATTCTTTGCGCATCCATTTCGTGTCTCAAACAGTCCACTCGTAAAGAATGCACATTTCATGAAACTGTTTCATATATGTAATACGAAAACAAAAATTCCGCATAAAAAGAAAAAAGAGAAAGAAAACAACCCCCCCCCCCCAACAACAATTCAATTTTTTTTACTAATATTTACATAGTAGATTAGGACAAAATGTATTATATATGTATAGTACTAAAATCATACTAGATATACTATACAACAGCTAGGTGTTCTTTAACGTGACTGTGAAATATAAAACAACGAGATCATTCTTTGCGCAACCATTTCGTGTCTCAAACAGTCCACTCGTAAAGAATGCACATTTCATGAAACTGTTTCATATATGTAATACGAAAACAAAAATTCCGCATAAAAAGAAAAAAGAGAAAGAAAACATTCTTAGAGATAAACACTTCTAGTGTTACTCTTTAATGGTTTTGCCTTTCTTGTCGTAAGACGAGAAATACGTGTTTTAAATATATAATATTTTTTCTTCAGTAATACAATCTAGTAAATATTTATGGGGAATTTACCATAATGTAGATACTGTAATCACAACCACATTATTATCTTACAAACGGACACAATGAACTACATGTAGCTGGTAATTTATGATACATGTACAGCCACTATTTAAAGCTAAAAATACGTTTATAAATAGAATGAAAAATAAAACACAAAAATACCATACTGTCGGAACAATTAAAAAAAAACTAGAAAAAACAAAAAAATACCACACCGTTGGAACAATTAAAAAAAAACTAGAAAAAACAAAAAAATACCATACTGTTGGAACAATTAAAAAAACTAGAAAAAACAAAAAAATACCATACTGTCGGAACAATTAAAAAAACTAGAAAAAACAAAAAAATACCATACTGTCGGAACAATTAAAAAAAAACTAGAAAAAACAAAAAAATACCACACTGTTGGAACAATTAAAAAAAAACTAGAAAAAACAAAAAAATACCATACTGTCGGAACAATTAAAAAAAAACTCGAAAAAACAAAAAAATACCACTGTCGGAACAATTAAAAAAAAACTAGAAAAAAACAAAAAAATACCATACTGTCGGAACAATTAAAAAAAATAGAAAAAACAAAAAAATACCACTGTCGGAACAATTAAAAAAAAACTAGAAAAAACAAAAAAATACCACACTGTTGGAACAATTAAAAAAACTAGAAAAAACAAAAAAAATACCACTGTCGGAACAATTAAAAAAAAACTAGAAAAAACAAAAAAATACCACACTGTTGGAACAATTAAAAAAAAACTAGAAAAAACAAAAAAAATACCACTGTCGGAACAATTAAAAAAAAACTAGAAAAAACAAAAAAATACCACACTGTTGGAACAATTAAAAAAAAACTAGAAAAAACAAAAAAATACCACACTGTTGGAACAATTTAAAAAACTAGAAAAAACAAAAAAAATACCACACTGTCAGAACAATTAAAAAAAAATTAGAAAAAACAAAAAAATACCACACTGTTGGAACAATTAAAAAAACTAGAAAAAACAAAAAAAAATACCCCACTGTCGGAACAATTAAAAAAAAACTAGAAAAAAACAAGAAAAGACCACACTGTTGGAACAATTAAAAAAACTAGAAAAAAACAAAAAAAATACCACACTGTCAGAACAATTAAAAAAACTAGAAAAAACAAAAAAATACCACTGTCGGAACAATTAAAATATAAACTCCATTCGCGGTAACGGTTGGTATCATTGAATATTTTATAATGGCAAAATTGAAGTAGTCTCTTTTGTGATTTGATTTTTTTGATTTTTGGTGTTTAACGCCACTTTCAGCAATATTTCAGCTATATCATGGCGACCAGTTTTAGTGGTGGAAGAAGCCGGAGTACCCGGAGAGAACCACTGACCATAGGCAAGCAACTGGTAAACTTTATCACTTGCGACTGCGAGTCGAATGCACCCTTTTTGTAATTTACAAAGCCGGGCGCGAACCCACGCCGTATTGGTGATAGGCTTGTATGAGTTGTTAGGTAATCCAACTACCTAACACATTGAGCCACCCGGGCCCTTCTCTCTTTTGTGATATAGTATGGTAGAAATTTGACCATTGTTGTCAAATGTAAAGTAAATGTCAAGACTCGAAGCAGAAGATGTTGTTTCTGTTGTTTCCTTTATCTCAAGTTCTTTGGGGGCATGTTAATGGAATCCAATTAGCAAAGTTTGGATTATTAATCGAAAGAAGATCATCAATATACCTGTAAATAAACGTTAGAAAATACATAAGGAGCAATCAAAATGGACAATCTAGAGACACTGGCAACATAGGGTACACAAGACGAAGATTAAGTGAATAAGTAAGATTAATAGAGGATTTAGCTTGACTTCTGTAATAGATGTATAACAATTCATCTATTCAATTGCAATTCTGCTTCCTTATTATATATGTAGAGCGAAATATATCTTAAGTTACTTGTCAAAACTTGTCACCTGTTAAAAATCATAAGGAGACTTGATTGTGTACCGATAATCTATAAATAAACACTTCCTGGTTAACCGTCTAATACCTGTTCACAATAAGATGTGTCTTTAAGAAGAGAGATATCTTGTAAGTATTTTAAATACTTCTTATTTATTTGTATATAATTAAGACATAATTTTTCCATTATTGTTGCTTCTTAGAATTTCAAAATAAAATTGTTTTTTTTGTCTTCAATCTTTTGTTTTACAAAGTTTAAATTCTTATTTAAAGAGATCGGTCATCTGTATTTTGTTGGCACGGTGACAATTTTTAACTGTATTTGTCAGTTATTGTAAATATGTGATAAGTTGTGATTATTTTATGTAGGCAATACCAAGTATTAAAAATTCTTAAAAACAAGCCCGTAGATATCTAAATGAGTGCCCACGATGCGTACCTGGAATATCCACCATCAGGTACGCCTCAAAGATTGGAAAGCCAATGAATTTAAAAGTCTTTAAGAGCAAGTAATATTGTAAGAATATTGTAAGTTTTGGCAACTTAAAGTTAATGTCGAAAAAACTAAAATTTTGGTTTTTTCTAGAGAGAGGCTTCCAAATAATCTAACATTCACATTTAATGAAATGGAAATTGGAATAGTGTCTGAATTTAATTATCTGGGTGTTTTACTTTCAAAATCTGGGAACTTTTCAATGGCAAAAAAAGCTCAAGTAGAGAAAGCCACAAAAGCAATGTTCGAAGTTTTAAAAAGAGGAAAAATACATAACCTATCAATTCAGTGCCAGTTAGACTTATTTGATAACATAATAAAACCTATTTTATTGTATGGGTGTGAAGTTTGGGGGTTTTCAAAAAACGAAATTATAGAAAGGGTACACTTGCGATTTTGTAAACTATTACTTAATTTTAAAACTTCCACACCAAGTTACATGGTTTATGGGGAACTAGGTAGATATCCCCTAGACATTGATATAAAAGTTAGAACAATATCTTTTTGGGCTAAATTAATCAGTGGAAAGCAAACAAAACTATCTGCTATCATTTATAAATGTATGTATAATATGTTGCGAGTTAGAGATAGAAACTTTATGTGGTTGAAATATGTAAAACATATATTGTGTAATTGTGGTTTTAATTATATTTGGGAGTCACAAACTTTTATTAATGAATTGTGGTTGAAACACTCAATTAAACAAAATCTCACTGATCAATATCTCCAAACGTGGCTTTCTTCAGTTAACGATTCTCCGAAGGCACTGAATTACAGAATATATAAAGATAATTTGGTTTTCGAAAACTACTTAAATATTTTAAATGATAAGGATAATTTGACATTAAGTAAATTTAGAACAACAAACCATAAGTTACCAGTCGAAAATGGTAGATGGAAAAACATAGCCAGAGAGAATAGAATATGTCCCTTATGTAATAATGGAGAAATTGGAGATGAATTTCATTATCTATTTAAATGTCAGTATTTCGGCAATCAAAGAAAAATTTATATAAAGAAAAACATTCGTATAAATCCAAACATAATAAAGTTCAAACTATTAATGACATCAACTTCAAAAATAGAACTCCAAAAATTATGTCGTTTTGTCAGAATTATTAATAAAGGTGTGTCGACTCCCGGTTAACCTCTTGTTATGACCTGTCTGTATATATTGTAAATAGTGTACATATTTTCATATCTCTATACCTGTATGCATTATGGTTTAAGAGAAAAATAAAGAAGACGAGTAAGCGAATTGGCCTAAACAGGAAAGCCAGTAATTAGTTTCTATTGTTATTGTGGTTTAATATTGAGCAAATTTAAGAATAGTGGACTACATGTATGTCTTCTGCGTCTATGTATTTCTCGTATACAGTTGTGGAAGTATTGTTCGTGATAAGGGACCGATCATTTAACTTGAAAGGGGGGGGGGGGGGGGGGTTATGGTTTTTTGTTTCGTTCATAAATTTTTTTTCGGACAACACAAGAGTTAGAATATTTTTTTTTTTTGTCGCGCAAAGCGCAAAATTTTGTTCCAGAATTTAACATTAGGTTATATGACAAAAACTCTGAATCAGATTATTTTTTTTTCCTCCACCGAAATCAGAATATTTTTTTCAGCAACACTGGGAATCAGAATATTTTTTTAGAAAAAAACATAACCCCCCCCCCCCCCCCTTTCAAGTAAAATGGTCGTTCCCTAAAGTGTTTATTTTTTATACACCTTCAACTTTCAATTATTAGATGTATTGATTAGCCCATTTCAAGCTATGTATTTACCTGAAGGAAGCCCTGTGTTTCTGTATGTTTTTTGTACCTTCGTAATGTGATGTCGGAACAATGATGACGGAAATTGTAAGATTATTGTACCCTTATCTTGTTTTCAAGGATGTCCAAATGTAGAATTTACTGACGGAAGTAAAGAATACTTATTAACTACAAGCTAGGTGCCGTTTGACACTCATATTACGGTATGAGGTTTGCTCATTGTAGAAGACTCTAACGTGACTGTGAAATATAATACGACGAGATCATTCTTTGCGCATCCATTTCGTGTCTCAAACAGTCCACTCGTAAAGAATGCACATTTCATGAAACTGTTTCATATATGTAATACGAAAACAAAAATTCCGCATAAAAAGAAAAAAGAGAAAGAAAACAAACACCCCCCCCCCCCCCCCCCCCCAACAACAACAATTCAATTTTTGTTTACTAATATTCACATAGTAGATTAGGACAAAATGTATTATATATGTATAGTACTAAAATCATACTAGATATACTATACAACAGCCAGGTGTTCTTTAACGTGACTGTGAAATATAAAACAACGAGATCATTCTTTGCGCATCCATTTCGTGTCTCAAACAGTCCACTCGTAAAGAATGCACATTTCATGAAACTGTTTCATATATGTAATACGAAAACAAAAATTCCGCATAAAAAGAAAAAAGAGAAAGAAAACAACCCCCCCCCCCCCCCCCCAACAACAATTCAATTTTTTTTACTAATATTTACATAGTAGATTAGGACAAAATGTATTATATATGTATAGTACTAAAATCATACTAGATATACTATACAACAGCTAGGTGTTCTTTAACGTGACTGTGAAATATAAAACAACGAGATCATTCTTTGCGCATCCATTTCGTGTCTCAAACAGTCCACTCGTAAAGAATGCACATTTCATGAAACTGTTTCATATATGTAATACGAAAACAAAAATTCCGCATAAAAAGAAAAAAGAGAAAGAAAACATTCTTAGAGATAAACACTTCTAGTGTTACTCTTTAATGGTTTTGCCTTTCTTGTCGTAAGACGAGAAATACGTGTTTTAAATATATAATATTTTTTCTTCAGTAATACAATCTAGTAAATATTTATGGGGAATTTACCATAATGTAGATACTGTAATCACAACCACATTATTATCTTACAAACGGACACAATGAACTACATGTAGCTGGTAATTTATGATACATGTACAGCCACTATTTAAAGCTAAAAATACGTTTATAAATAGAATTAAAAATAAAACACAAAAATACCATACTGTCGGAACAATTAAAAAAAAACTAGAAAAAACAAAAAAATACCACACTGTTGGAACAATTAAAAAAAAACTAGAAAAAACAAAAAAATACCATACTGTCGGAACAATTAAAAAAACTAGAAAAAACAAAAAAATACCATACTGTTGGAACAATTAAAAAAAACTAGAAAAAACAAAAAAATACCACACTGTTGGAACAATTAAAAAAAAACTAGAAAAAACAAAAAAATACCATACTGTCGGAACAATTAAAAAAACTAGAAAAAACAAAAAAATACCACTGTCGGAACAATTAAAAAAAAACTAGAAAAAACAAAAAAATACCACACTGTTGGAACAATTAAAAAAAAACTAGAAAAAACAAAAAAAATACCACTGTCGGAACAATTAAAAAAAAACTAGAAAAAACAATAATATTTACATAGTAGATTAGGACAAAATGTATTATATATGTATAGTACTAAAATCATACTAGATATACTATACAACAGCCAGGTGTTCTTTAACGTGACTGTGAAATATAAAACAACGAGATCATTCTTTGCGCATCCATTTCGTGTCTCAAACAGTCCACTCGTAAAGAATGCACATTTCATGAAACTGTTTCATATATGTAATACGAAAACAAAAATTCCGCATAAAAAGAAAAAAGAGAAAGAAAACATTCTTAGATATAAACACTTCTAGTGTTACTCTTAAATGATTTTGCCTTTCTTGTCGTAAGACGAGAAATACGTGTTTTAAATATATAATATTTTTTCTTCAGTAATACAATCTAGTAAATATTTATGGGGAATTTACCATAATGTAGATACTGTAATCACAACCACATTATTATCTTACAAACGGACACAATGAACTACATGTAGCTGGTAATTTATGATACATGTACAGCCACTATTTAAAGCTAAAAATACGTTTATAAATAGAATGAAAAATAAAACACAAAAATACCATACTGTCGGAACAATTAAAAAAAAACTAGAAAAAACAAAAAAATACCACACTGTTGGAACAATTAAAAAAAAACTAGAAAAAACAAAAAAATACCATACTGTCGGAACAATTAAAAAAACTAGAAAAAACAAAAAAATACCATACTGTTGGAACAATTAAAAAAAAACTAGAAAAAACAAAAAAATACCACACTGTTGGAACAATTAAAAAAAAACTAGAAAAAACAAAAAAATACCATACTGTCGGAACAATTAAAAAAAAACTAGAAAAAACAAAAAAATACCACACTGTTGGAACAATTAAAAAAAAACTAGAAAAAACAAAAAAAATACCACTGTCGGAACAATTAAAAAAAAACTAGAAAAAACAATAATATTTACATAGTAGATTAGGACAAAATGTATTATATATGTATAGTACTAAAATCATACTAGATATACTATACAACAGCCAGGTGTTCTTTAACGTGACTGTGAAATATAAAACAACGAGATCATTCTTTGCGCATCCATTTCGTGTCTCAAACAGTCCACTCGTAAAGAATGCACATTTCATGAAACTGTTTCATATATGTAATACGAAAACAAAAATTCCGCATAAAAAGAAAAAAGAGAAAGAAAACATTCTTAGATATAAACACTTCTAGTGTTACTCTTAAATGATTTTGCCTTTCTTGTCGTAAGACGAGAAATACGTGTTTTAAATATATAATATTTTTTCTTCAGTAATACAATCTAGTAAATATTTATGGGGAATTTACCATAATGTAGATACTGTAATCACAACCACATTATTATCTTACAAACGGACACAATGAACTACATGTAGCTGGTAATTTATGATACATGTACAGCCACTATTTAAAGCTAAAAATACGTTTATAAATAGAATGAAAAATAAAACACAAAAATACCATACTGTCGGAACAATTAAAAAAAAACTAGAAAAAACAAAAAAATACCATACTGTTGGAACAATTAAAAAAAAACTAGAAAAAACAAAAAAATACCATACTGTCGGAACAATTAAAAAAACTAGAAAAAACAAAAAAATACCATACTGTCGGAACAATTAAAAAAACTAGAAAAAACAAAAAAATACCATACTGTCGGAACAATTAAAAAAAAACTAGAAAAAACAAAAAAATACCACACTGTTGGAACAATTAAAAAAAAAACTAGAAAAAACAAAAAAATACCATACTGTCGGAACAATTAAAAAAAAACTAGAAAAAACAAAAAAATACCATACTGTCGGAACAATTAAAAAAACTAGAAAAAACAAAAAAATACCACTGTCGGAACAATTAAAAAAAAAACTAGAAAAAACAAAAAAATACCACACTGTTGGAACAATTAAAAAAACTAGAAAAAACAAAAAAAAATACCACTGTCGGAACAATTAAAAAAAAACTAGAAAAAACAAAAAAAATACCACTGTCGGAACAATTAAAAAAAAACTAGAAAAAACAAAAAAATACCATACTGTCGGAACAATTAAAAAAACTAGAAAAAACAAAAAAATACCACTGTCGGAACAATTAAAAAAAAACTAGAAAAAACAAAAAAATACCACACTGTTGGAACAATTAAAAAAACTAGAAAAAAAAAAAAAATACCACTGTTGGAACAATTAAAAAAAAACTAGAAAAAAAAAAAAATACCACACTGTTGGAACAATTAAAAAAACTAGAAAAAACAAAAAAATACCACACTGTCAGAACAATTAAAAAAACTAGAAAAAACAAAAAAATACCACACTGTTGGAACGATTAAAAAAACTAGAAAAAACAAAAAAATACCACACTGTTGGAACAATTAAACCGGTAGACAGCTGTTTAGTAACCGACAGGGAGACTTTCTACCATAAAAAAAAAAACCCACTACGCCAAGAGTTGGAATTATTGGCTTTTATCGGACTTGACTCTATATATGAGTAACACGCGAATGTCTTATAAGAAGCAGGAACTGCGTACACTTCACGATCACTTGAGTTCACCCCCTGTATTTTGGTGGGGTCCGTGTTGCTGATCGTTTTAGTGTTTTGTGTTGTCCTATTATGTGTCTTTACGTTCTGAGTTCCGTGTTGTGATGTCCATTACGATTGCCGCATAAACACGGTTGGTCTTAACTCTAGTTGTTTGTGTTTGTTTATGTATAGTGGTGTCCAACACATAGTGTGTATTTGTTTTCTTTGTGTTTGTTTACGTATAGTGGTGTCCAACACATATTGTGTATTTGTTTTGTTTGTGTTTGTTTACGTATAGTGGTGTCCAACACATTTTGTGTATTTGTTTTGTTTGTGTTTGTTTACGTATAGTGGTGTCCAACACATATTGTGTATTTGTTTTGTTTGTGTTTGTTTACGTATAGTGGTGTCCAACACATATTGTGTATTTGTTTTGTTTGTGTTTGTTTACGCATAGTGGTGTCCAACACATATTGTGTATTTGTTTTCTTTGTGTTTGTTTACGTATAGTGGTGTCCAACACATATTGTGTATTTGTTTTGTTTGTGTTTGTTTACGTATAGTGGTGTCCAACACATATTGTGTATTTGTTTTCTTTGTGTTTGTTTACGTATAGTGGTGTCCAACACATATTGTGTATTTGTTTTCTTTGTGTTTGTTTACGTATAGTGGTGTCCAACACATATTGTGTATTTGTTTTGTTTGTGTTTGTTTACGCATAGTGGTGTCCAACACATAGTGTGTATTTGTTTTGTTTGTGTTTGTTTACGTATAGTGGTGTCCAACACATATTGTGTATTTGTTTTGTTTGTGTTTGTTTACGTATAGTGGTGTCCAACACATATTGTGTATTTGTTTTGTTTGTGTTTGTTTACGTATAGTGGTGTCCAACACATATTGTGTATTTGTTTTGTTTGTGTTTGTTTACGTAAAGTGGTGTCCAACACATAGTGTGTATTTGTTTTGTTTGTGTTTGTTTACGTATAGTGGTGTCCAACACATATTGTGTATTTGTTTTCTTTGTGTTTGTTTACGTATAGTGGTGTCCAACACATAGTGTGTATTTGTTTTGTTTGTGTTTGTTTACGCATAGTGGTGTCCAACACATATTGTGTATTTGTTTTGTTTGTGTTTGTTTACGTATAGTGGTGTCCAACACATATTGTGTATTTGTTTTGTTTGTGTTTGTTTACGTATAGTGGTGTCCAACACATAGTGTGTATTTGTTTTGTTTGTGTTTGTTTACGTATAGTGGTGTCCAACACATATTGTGTATTTGTTTTGTTTGTGTTTGTTTACGTATAGTGGTGTCCAACACATATTGTGTATTTGTTTTCTTTGTGTTTGTTTACGTATAGTGGTGTCCAACACATATTGTGTATTTGTTTTCTTTGTGTTTGTTTACGTATAGTGGTGTCCAACACATATTGTGTATTTGTTTTGTTTGTGTTTGTTTACGTATAGTGGTGTCCAACACATATTGTGTATTTGTTTTGTTTGTGTTTGTTTACGTATAGTGGTGTCCAACACATATTGTGTATTTGTTTTGTTTGTGTTTGTTTACGTATAGTGGTGTCCAACACATATTGTGTATTTGTTTTGTTTGTGTTTGTTTACGTATAGTGGTGTCCAACACATATTGTGTATTTGTTTTGTTTGTGTTTGTTTACGTATAGTGGTGTCCAACACATATTGTGTATTTGTTTTGTTTGTGTTTGTTTACGTATAGTGGTGTCCAACACATAGTGTGTATTTGTTTTGTTTGTGTTTGTTTACGCATAGTGGTGTCCAACACATATTGTGTATTTGTTTTGTTTGTGTTTGTTTACGTATAGTGGTGTCCAACACATATTGTGTATTTGTTTTGTTTGTGTTTGTTTACGTATAGTGGTGTCCAACACATATTGTGTATTTGTTTTGTTTGTGTTTGTTTACGTATAGTGGTGTCCAACACATATTGTGTATTTGTTTTGTTTGTGTTTGTTTACGCATAGTGGTGTCCAACACATATTGTGTATTTGTTTTGTTTGTGTTTGTTTACGTATAGTGGTGTCCAACACATATTGTGTATTTGTTTTGTTTGTGTTTGTTTACGTATAGTGGTGTCCAACACATATTGTGTATTTGTTTTGTTTGTGTTTGTTTACGTATAGTGGTGTCCAACACATATTGTGTATTTGTTTTGTTTGTGTTTGTTTACGCATAGTGGTGTCCAACACATATTGTGTATTTGTTTTCTTTGTGTTTGTTTACGTATAGTGGTGTCCAACACATATTGTGTATTTGTTTTCTTTGTGTTTGTTTACGAATAGTGGTGTCCAACACATATTGTGTATTTGTTTTGTTTGTGTTTGTTTACGTATAGTGGTGTCCAACACATATTGTGTATTTGTTTTCTTTGTGTTTGTTTACGCATAGTGGTGTCCAACACATATTGTGTATTTGTTTTGTTTGTGTTTGTTTACGTATAGTGGTGTCCAACACATATTGTGTATTTTTTTGTTTGTGTTTGTTTACGTATAGTGGTGTCCAACACATATTGTGTATTTGTTTTGTTTGTGTTTGTTTACGCATAGTGGTGTCCAACACATAGTGTGTATTTGTTTTGTTTGTGTTTGTTTACGCATAGTGGTGTCCAACACATATTGTGTATTTGTTTTGTTTGTGTTTGTTTACGTATAGTGGTGTCCAACACATATTGTGTATTTGTTTTCTTTGTGTTTGTTTACGTATAGTGGTGTCCAACACATAGTGTGTATTTGTTTTCTTTGTGTTTGTTTACGTATAGTGGTGTCCAACACATATTGTGTATTTGTTTTCTTTGTGTTTGTTTACGTATAGTAGTGTCCAACACATATTGTGTATTTGTTTTGTTTGTGTTTGTTTACGCATAGTGGTGTCCAACACATATTGTGTATTTGTTTTCTTTGTGTTTGTTTACGAATAGTGGTGTCCAACACATATTGTGTATTTGTTTTGTTTGTGTTTGTTTACGTATAGTGGTGTCCAACACATATTGTGTATTTGTTTTGTTTGTGTTTGTTTACGCATAGTGGTGTCCAACACATATTGTGTATTTGTTTTGTTTGTGTTTGTTTACGTATAGTGGTGTCCAACACATATTGTGTATTTGTTTTGTTTGTGTTTGTTTACGTATAGTGGTGTCCAACACATATTGTGTATTTGTTTTGTTTGTGTTTGTTTACGTATAGTGGTGTCCAACACATATTGTGTATTTGTTTTCTTTGTGTTTGTTTACGTATAGTGGTGTCCAACACATATTGTGTATTTGTTTTGTTTGTGTTTGTTTACGTATAGTGGTGTCCAACACATATTGTGTATTTGTTTTGTTTGTGTTTGTTTACGTATAGTGGTGTCCAACACATATTGTGTATTTGTTTTCTTTGTGTTTGTTTACGCATAGTGGTGTCCAACACATATTGTGTATTTGTTTTGTTTGTGTTTGTTTACGTATAGTGGTGTCCAACACATATTGTGTATTTGTTTTCTTTGTGTTTGTTTACGCATAGTGGTGTCCAACACATATTGTGTATTTGTTTTGTTTGTGTTTGTTTACGTATAGTGGTGTCCAACACATATTGTGTATTTGTTTTGTTTGTGTTTGTTTACGTATAGTGGTGTCCAACACATATTGTGTATTTGTTTTGTTTGTGTTTGTTTACGTATAGTGGTGTCCAACACATATTGTGTATTTGTTTTGTTTGTGTTTGTTTACGTATAGTGGTGTCCAACACATAGTGTGTATTTGTTTTGTTTGTATTTGTTTACGTATAGTGGTGTCCAACACATAGTGTGTATTTGTTTTCTTTGTGTTTGTTTACGCATAGTGGTGTCCAACACATATTGTGTATTTGTTTTGTTTGTGTTTGTTTACGTATAGTGGTGTCCAACACATATTGTGTATTTGTTTTCTTTGTGTTTGTTTACGTATAGTGGTGTCCAACACATATTGTGTATTTGTTTTGTTTGTGTTTGTTTACGTATAGTGGTGTCCAACACATATTGTGTATTTGTTTTGTTTGTGTTTGTTTACGTATAGTGGTGTCCAACACATAGTGTGTATTTGTTTTCTTTGTGTTTGTTTACGTATAGTGGTGTCCAAAACATATTGTGTATTTGTTTTCTTTGTGTTTGTTTACGTATAGTGGTGTCCAACACATATTGTGTATTTGTTTTGTTTGTGTTTGTTTACGTATAATGGTGTCCAACACATATTGTGTATTTGTTTTCTTTGTGTTTGTTTACGTATAGTGGTGTCCAACACATATTGTGTATTTGTTTTGTTTGTGTTTGTTTACGTATAGTGGTGTCCAACACATATTGTGTATTTGTTTTCTTTGTGTTTGTTTACGCATAGTGGTGTCCAACACATATTGTGTATTTGTTTTCTTTGTGTTTGTTTACGTATAGTGGTGTCCAACACATATTGTGTATTTGTTTTGTTTGTGTTTGTTTACGTATAGTGGTGTCCAACACATATTGTGTATTTGTTTTGTTTGTGTTTGTTTACGCATAGTGGTGTCCAACACATATTGTGTATTTGTTTTCTTTGTGTTTGTTTACGTATAGTGGTGTCCAACACATATTGTGTATTTGTTTTGTTTGTGTTTGTTTACGTATAGTGGTGTCCAACACATAGTGTGTATTTGTTTTGTTTGTGTTTGTTTACGTATAGTGGTGTCCAACACATATTGTGTATTTGTTTTGTTTGTGTTTGTTTACGTATAGTGGTGTCCAACACATATTGTGTATTTGTTTTCTTTGTGTTTGTTTACGTATAGTGGTGTCCAACACATATTGTGTATTTGTTTTGTTTGTGTTTGTTTACGCATAGTGGTGTCCAACACATATTGTGTATTTGTTTTCTTTGTGTTTGTTTACGTATAGTGGTGTCCAACACATATTGTGTATTTGTTTTGTTTGTGTTTGTTTACGTATAGTGGTGTCCAACACATATTGTGTATTTGTTTTCTTTGTGTTTGTTTACGTATAGTGGTGTCCAACACATAGTGTGTATTTGTTTTGTTTGTGTTTGTTTACGCATAGTGGTGTCCAACACATATTGTGTATTTGTTTTGTTTGTGTTTGTTTACGTATAGTGGTGTCCAACACATAGTGTGTATTTGTTTTGTTTGTGTTTGTTTACGTATAGTGGTGTCCAACACATAGTGTGTATTTGTTTTGTTTGTGTTTGTTTACGTATAGTGGTGTCCAACACATATTGTGTATTTGTTTTGTTTGTGTTTCTTTACGTATAGTGGTGTCCAACACATATTGTGTATTTGTTTTGTTTGTGTTTGTTTACGCATAGTGGTGTCCAACACATATTGTGTATTTGTTTTCTTTGTGTTTGTTTACGTATAGTGGTGTCCAACACATATTGTGTATTTGTTTTGTTTGTGTTTGTTTACGTATAGTGGTGTCCAACACATATTGTGTATTTGTTTTGTTTGTGTTTGTTTACGTATAGTGGTGTCCAACACATATTGTGTATTTGTTTTCTTTGTGTTTGTTTACGTATAGTGGTGTCCAACACATATTGTGTATTTGTTTTGTTTGTGTTTGTTTACGCATAGTGGTGTCCAACACATATTGTGTATTTGTTTTCTTTGTGTTTGTTTACGCATAGTGGTGTCCAACACATATTGTGTATTTGTTTTGTTTGTGTTTGTTTACGTAAAGTGGTGTCCAACACATATTGTGTATTTGTTTTGTTTGTGTTTGCTTACGTATAGTGGTGTCCAACACATAGTGTGTATTTGTTTTGTTTGTGTTTGTTTACGTATAGTGGTGTCCAACACATATTGTGTATTTGTTTTGTTTGTGTTTGTTTACGTATAGTGGTGTCCAACACATAGTGTGTATTTGTTTTGTTTGTGTTTGTTTACGTATAGTGGTGTCCAACACATATTGTGTATTTGTTTTGTTTGTGTTTGTTTACGTATAGTGGTGTCCAACACATATTGTGTATTTGTTTTGTTTGTGTTTGTTTACGTATAGTGGTGTCCAACACATAGTGTATATTTGTTTTCTTTGTGTTTGTTTACGCATAGTGGTGTCCAACACATATTGTGTATTTGTTTTCTTTGTGTTTGTTTACGTATAGTGGTGTCCAACACATATTGTGTATTTGTTTTGTTTGTGTTTGTTTACGTATAGTGGTGTCCAACACATAGTGTGTATTTGTTTTGTTTGTGTTTGTTTACGTATAGTGGTGTCCAACACATATTGTGTATTTGTTTTGTTTGTGTTTGTTTACGTATAGTGGTGTCCAACACATAGTGTGTATTTGTTTTGTTTGTGTTTGTTTACGTATAGTGGTGTCCAACACATATTGTGTATTTGTTTTGTTTGTGTTTGTTTACGTATAGTGGTGTCCAACACATATTGTGTATTTGTTTTCTTTGTGTTTGTTTACGCATAGTGGTGTCCAACACATAGTGTGTATTTGTTTTGTTTGTGTTTGTTTACGCATAGTGGTGTCCAACACATAGTGTGTATTTGTTTTGTTTGTGTTTGTTTACGTATAGTGGTGTCCAACACATATTGTGTATTTGTTTTGTTTGTGTTTGTTTACGTATAGTGGTGTCCAACACATAGTGTGTATTTGTTTTGTTTGTGTTTGTTTACGTATAGTGGTGTCCAACACATAGTGTGTATTTATTTTGTTTGTGTTTGTTTACGTATAGTGGTGTCCAACACATAGTGTGTATTTGTTTTGTTTGTGTTTGTTTACGCATAGTGGTGTCCAACACATATTGTGTATTTGTTTTGTTTGTGTTTGTTTACGTATAGTGGTGTCCAACACATAGTGTGTATTTGTTTTGTTTGTGTTTGTTTACGTATAGTGGTGTCCAACACATATTGTGTATTTGTTTTGTTTGTGTTTGTTTACGTATAGTGGTGTCCAACACATAGTGTGTATTTGTTTTGTTTGTGTTTGTTTACTTATAGTGGTGTCCAACACATATTGTGTATTTGTTTTGTTTGTGTTTGTTTACGTATAGTGGTGTCCAACACATAGTGTGTATTTGTTTTGTTTGTGTTTGTTTACGTATAGTGGTGTCCAACACATAGTGTGTATTTGTTTTGTTTGTGCTTGTTTACGTATAGTGGTGTCCAACACATATTGTGTATTTGTTTTGTTTGTGTTTGTTTACGTATAGTGGTGTCCAACACATATTGTGTATTTGTTTTGTTTGTGTTTGTTTACGTATAGTGGTGTCCAACACATAGTGTGTATTTGTTTTGTTTGTGTTTGTTTACGTATAGTGGTGTCCAACACATAGTGTGTATTTGTTTTGTTTGTGTTTGTTTACGTATAGTGGTGTCCAACACATATTGTGTATTTGTTTTGTTTGTGTTTGTTTACGTATAGTGGTGTCCAACACATATTGTGTATTTGTTTTGTTTGTGTTTGTTTACGTATAGTGGTGTCCAACACATATTGTGTATTTGTTTTGTTTGTGTTTGTTTACGTATAGTGGTGTCCAACACATATTGTGTATTTGTTTTGTTTGTGTTTGTTTACGTATAGTGGTGTCCAACACATAGTGTGTATTTGTTTTGTTTGTGTTTGTTTACGTATAATGGTGTCCAACACATATTGTGTATTTGTTTTGTTTGTGTTTGTTTACGTATAGTGGTGTCCAACGCATAGTGTGTATTTGTTTTGTTTGTGTTTGTTTACGTATAGTGGTGTCCAACACATAGTGTGTATTTGTTTTGTTTGTGTTTGTTTACGTATAGTGGTGTCCAACACATATTGTGTATTTGTTTTGTTTGTGTTTGTTTACGTATAGTGGTGTCCAACACATAGTGTGTATTTGTTTTGTTTGTGTTTGTTTACGTATAGTGGTGTCCAACACATATTGTGTATTTGTTTTCTTTGTGTTTGTTTACGCATAGTGGTGTCCAACACATATTGTGTATTTGTTTTGTTTGTGTTTGTTTACGTATAATGGTGTCCAACACATATTGTGTATTTGTTTTGTTTGTGTTTGTTTACGTATAATGGTGTCCAACACATATTGTGTATTTGTTTTGTTTGTGTTTGTTTACGCATAGTGGTGTCCAACACATATTGTGTATTTGTTTTGTTTGTGTTTGTTTACGTATAATGGTGTCCAACACATATTGTGTATTTGTTTTGTTTGTGTTTGTTTACGTATAATGGTGTCCAACACATATTGTGTATTTGTTTTGTTTGTGTTTGTTTACGTATAGTGGTGTCCAACACATATTGTGTATTTGTTTTCTTTGTGTTTGTTTACGTATAGTGGTGTCCAACACATATTGTGTATTTGTTTTGTTTGTGTTTGTTTACGTATAATGGTGTCCAACACATATTGTGTATTTGTTTTGTTTGTGTTTGTTTACGTATAGTGGTGTCCAACAGATATTGTGTATTTGTTTTGTTTGTGTTTGTTTACGTATAGTGGTGTCCAACACATATTGTGTATTTGTTTTGTTTGTGTTTGTTTACGCATAGTGGTGTCCAACAGATATTGTGTATTTGTTTTGTTTGTGTTTGTTTACGTATAGTGGTGTCCAACACATATTGTGTATTTGTTTTGTTTGTGTTTGTTTACGTATAATGGTGTCCAACACATATTGTGTATTTGTTTTGTTTGTGTTTGTTTACGTATAGTGGTGTCCAACAGATATTGTGTATTTGTTTTGTTTGTGTTTGTTTACGTATAGTGGTGTCCAACACATATTGTGTATTTGTTTTGTTTGTGTTTGTTTACGTATAATGGTGTCCAACACATATTGTGTATTTGTTTTGTTTGTGTTTGTTTACGTATAGTGGTGTCCAACAGATATTGTGTATTTGTTTTGTTTGTGTTTGTTTACGTATAGTGGTGTCCAACACATATTGTGTATTTGTTTTGTTTGTGTTTGTTTACGTATAGTGGTGTCCAACAGATATTGTGTATTTGTTTTGTTTGTGTTTGTTTACGTATAGTGGTGTCCAACACATATTGTGTATTTGTTTTGTTTGTGTTTGTTTACGTATAATGGTGTCCAACACATATTGTGTATTTGTTTTGTTTGTGTTTGTTTACGTATAGTGGTGTCCAACAGATATTGTGTATTTGTTTTGTTTGTGTTTGTTTACGTATAGTGGTGTCCAACACATATTATGTATTTGTTTTTGTTTTGTTTGTGTTTGTTTTGTGTATCCTATGTTTCCAGTGTCTCTGGATTGTCTATTTTTGATTGCACCATCGGTATTCTCTAACGTTTATTAAACCCCCACTCATAGAGAGGGGGCTATTTTGCAATCACCTTGTCTGTCCGTCCGTCCGTTTGTCCGGCCGTTCACACTTTCGTAACATATATCTCAGCTTCTACTGGAAGAAATGATTTTATATTTGATATATGGCTTTGGCATGCTGACTTGTACCGTGTCTCCCCTTTCCAGGTTTACTGCACATCTACTTCCTGTTTATCGTGTGACTTAAGAATTTTTCATGTTTTTACGGCATTTTCTGGTAATGAGTGTTGAGATATATACAAATTTGACACAAATGAACGAGTGGGGGTATTCTTAGCACGACGTGAATTTTACAGTTAAATAAATGTTGTTTCGACAGTTTAAAGAGAAAAATAAAAATTTGTTGCACTAAAGCTTAAATCAGCGTTAAAAATTTAACAAATATCAGTGGTTTTGTAAATGAGATTTATTTTAAATAGAAAATCTGAATTTATTATTTATTAATTTATTATTAATGATACAATTTGATATCCCTTGGAAGGGAGTTTGAACAGGTATGTATTGTTTGCATACATACAATTTAAAGCGAATTAAAAAAAAGATTTATAGCTTATCATAAAGTAAACTTGAAAAAAATATCTAATTTGAAAAGTTAAAGAAGTTTTTCATTGTGAAGAAACTTACATTTAAATCACATTTTAACATCGCTTTTCACAAAAAACATATATCTTATTACAAAACAGATTCTCTTTATATTCAATTTGTAAAGTTAAAGAAAGAATTCATTGTTAACATACTACATTTAAATCTCATGTCTACATCGCATTTGAAAACGATTATTAATACAAAGAAGCAAGACACTTCCTGTTTGACTGGCTATATCATATTTTGCAAACCTGATCAAATAAACACTTAGAAATTCATATTTGATTTTTAAAGATAATTTTGACAGCATGTCACGACATACTTACCCATGTCGAAAATAGATTTGTTAACATGCTGCATAGAAAATTAGAATGTTTTTTGTTTCTTTTGTTCTTGTTTTGTTTTCATTTACTTCTTCCATGTATAATCATATACCTAAATATTGTAGGGGCCGTCGTGATTGTATGGTAGTTAGCTTTACATCTACCTATGCAATCACCATTGAAATTGTGAGTTCAAGTAAGCTTCATGTCGAGGTTTACTCGATACAACATTATGTCATAAAGTTTGTCAGTGGTTTTCTCCAAATAATTAAGTTTCCTCTACCAACAAAACTGACATCCACGATATAACTGAGATATTGTTGAAAGTGACGTTAAACATCATACAAAACATTACACAAAAAACTTAATATTGAGAAATACAAACCCCAATAAAGCAGGGCGTAAACTCAAGTGATCCAGAAGGGTTTCTAGTTCCTGTCCCACTAGCAACACCCGTCGTGTTATTCTTTTTCAAAATCCGGTCATATATCATGAAAGGGGAAATTAGGGGCGGTGAAGTTAATAAAATACTTATCTGGACAACTCAATAACGGTTATGCATGACTGAGAATGGCGTACATAAAATCCTAATGTCAAATACAGACAAAGAAACGTAATAGTGTTAAAGGGTGTGTTGCAATTGAAATATACCAAGCAACAGTTACTCAGTTACTTACAAACGGTAACGCATCACTACTACTGATCGTGTATACAATTGTTATCTGGACAAACCTAGTAATGTTAACTCACTAACAACGCACCATTCACTATTTAAGTGTCGGGGCAGAACTTAAATTAATTTAAATATTATACCAAATGTACATTTCAATTTAATACTCAGTCCTTGTGATACTTGTTTGTTTGTTTGATGGTGTTTAACACCACTTTCAACAATATTTCAGTTATATCGTGGCGGAGGAAACCGGAGGACCCGGAGAAAACCACCGACCTGTCGCAAGTCACTGACAAACTTTATCACATAATGTTGTACACCTTGCCCTGATCGAGATTCGAACTCGCAACATCAGTGGTGATAGGCACTAATTACATAACTTGAGTAGTTGTAAATCCAACTACCATACGATCACGACCACGACGGTCCTTGCAATATTTAGGTATAAGGTTGGAAATTTAAAACGTTTAAAATATGTTAGAGTACAAAATCCAAATGGATAGAATTATAAAGGACGAAGTCCTTATAACGGTAGGCTGTCAGATTTTTCCTCCTTTCTATATTGATAGCCAAATATCTGTTCACCGGAAGTTTAAAAAAATAGATCAATTGATATTTAGAAACGCAAAAGAAATATATTTCAATAAAAAATTCCCAATTCTTTAATTATTTACTCTATGCAAAATCGAAATAAACTTGAAATAAAATTCTAATAAAACAAATCTCTTTCTACGAAACTCTCGACGGAAGAGCGGCGTAGGTAAAATGAACGGAACAGCCATAACAAATCGGCTACAAATTCATTCAAAATAAAAGATAATAACGTGTACGGATCAACGTATTATTGAAATTTTAGGACTTCGTCCTTCAAACAGGTTGCCTGTCTCACATTATATTGATCATGTGAAATAACATGCTATGCGTTATATATAAAGTTAATGTGTCATATAATTAACATGTCCACCCGAATGTAACGTGATTGTTATATTCATTTACAAAATAAAACCTGCGTGTTAAATGTAATAAATTCATTTACAAAATAAAACCTGCGTGTTAAATGTAATAAATACCTGTAATTGTGTTAAATCGGTCAGATACCAGCAAATAACAATAGTAATTTAATAGATCTATTTCAGTAAATTATTATCAGATTTTATTAGGTTTATATACATTTCGTGTCTAAAAATCACAATTAAATCAATGTAATATATAAATAGAATAAAATTTAATCTTATAAGTTTATTTTTTAAGTGAACGTTTGCGTAACACATTAATGTTTGTAGCATTTATATTTATATTAAATCAGCTCGTATTCATATTTACGATTATGTCTAGGATCATCCTAAACGAAGATAGTGCTAAGACAGCTTTGATATACAATCTCAGACATGTCTTAGGATAGTCCTATCAGTGTCCTAAAATATGTCATAAGACATGTCTTAGGACATATCTTCTAAGGATACTTTCATTAACACGACCCCAGAATTACAACTTATATATATACATAAGAAATAAATCATGGAAGCCAGAATGTGTTGGGAGTTTTAACATGCATTGGCGGATATTAGTATTTTATCCCGAGCCAGAAGCGAGGGATAAAATTTACTAATATCCGCCAATCCATGTAAAAACATATTCTGATTCCCAATGTTGCTGAAAAAATATTCTGATTTTGGTGGAGGGAAAAAAAATAATCTGATTCAGAGTTTTAGTCATATAACCTAATGTTATATTATGGAAAAAAAATTCACGCTTAGCGCGACAAAATAAATAAATATTCTAACTCTCGTGTTGTCCGAAAACAAATTTCTGAACGAAAAAAACCCCATAGCCCCCTCTTTGCAAGTTAAATGGTCGGTCCCTAATTAGGTCATATCGTTGTGCCTTGTTCCCAAACACCCATTTAATTATTTAGCTTTCCAATCTTTTGAGTTTGAGCTTACATAATGATGATAATACCAGAAACGTATCGTCCACATTTAATAAAAACGATTAAAAAAAATTATTTTATATTTGAGAAAATATTTGAAAAGTAGCGGAAGATATTTAACAGGTTTAATATTTTATTCCTTCTATAACTTCCGGTTGTTTTCATGGACATGGGTAAGTTCAATTAAAAGCTTAAAGATACCAAAGTGGTAATCAGTATAACTTACTACAGATAAAGTAGAAAATATTTTGTTCATGTTAATGATTTTAATGACGAACTGATATTAAATCTGTTAGAATTATCATTTTTGTTATCTAAAGAGTAATGGTTTTTAACCAAGAGATTCTACCTTCCACAATGTTGTACCTGTTCTAAGACAGGAACTGGATTTCCAACGTCAAATGTCGTCTTGTTGTGTTCAGTGAGTTCAGTTAAGATGAGAGGTGATTGTTCATTTTGTTGATATTGGTGGAACTGATGACCATCACTGTTTAAACTCTCTTTCTTTATAAGAATTGCTAAACTAATGTTGATAGTACCCGATAAATGGAGGATTGTATATATACACACATAATATACATGTACATATTTGGGATGACAACGGGTGACAAGTCAATATTTAAAATAATATACATACATTAATGATAATATAGATTTTTTCGAATTATCAGATGTAAATAGTGTAAATATATTAGAGTCATTAAATATACCTGTAGGTAGGATTAATAAAGATAGTGTCAAAAATCATTATGGTAGTAAATTGTTAGATTTATGTAAAGGTAATAACTTATTTATCATAAATGGATGGATTGGAAATGACAAAGGTATTGGTAAACTGACTTGTAAGAATAGTAGTGTTGTTTATGTTATGTTATTTCGTCCGTTGATTTTTTTAAACATATTGTAAATTTTAGTATTTGTGAATTTAGTAAACTATTTTCCGATGTACATTCACCAATATCGCTGTTATTGAAATGTGAAAATAAAGAAGAGATAATGGTCACTGAAAATGTAAGTAATAATGCAGAAGCTTGTCGTGAGAAACCGAAAAAATGGGATGAGACATATAAGGTAGATGTTGTAAATAACATTGATGTAGATAGTATACAAAACTTCGAAATACAATTGGAAAACTTAAATATTGAGAACGTTGTACAGTCCGACATAGATACTCTTGTAGGTAAGTTAGGAGAAATATTTGTATCATCTGCGAAGGAAACATTTAGAATAGCCAGTAAACCATTTAAGAATAAGAAAAGAAAGGTGTGTATTGGTTCAAAACCATGGTTTGGAGTTGATTGCAAATTTGCGAGGCAACATTACCGCAAACTTAAACGAAGAAATAAAACTAACAACACTGAGGAAACACGAGAATTAATGAAAAAAGCTGAGAAAGATTATAAGAAACAAATGGATATAAGTATAAAAAAAACATAGAAAGGAAATGACGAAAAAGATTAAAAATTTAAGATCTAACAACAGCAAGGAGTTTTGGAAGCTGATGAGAAAAGGTACATATCGAAAACAGCCAAATATATCTATCGACACTCTATTTGATTTTTTAAGACCCTGAATCAAAACCCAACAAATGATGGCGATGGTGCAACTGTACTACCGGAAATAGACGAAAATTTGGTTAACAATCTAAACATAGAAATTAATGGGCATATTAAAAATGAAGAAATACTACATTGTGTTAAACATTTGAAAAATGAGAAAGCTTGTGGCGATGATATTATTAATAATGAGTATATTAAATCATCAATTGATGTCTTTTTACTCGTTTATTTAAAGTTGTTCAATTGTATATTTGGCTCGGGTATTATCCCTGAGAGTTGGTTAACTGGTAATGTTAAACCCATTTACAAGAACAAAGGAAATCATTTAGACCCGAAAAATTTTCGTCTGATCACGATTTTGAGCTGTTTCGGCAAATTATTTACAGCAGTATTGCTGACAAGATTAAATGCTTTTTCTAAAAAATGTTCTATCTTGAATGAAAACCAGAGTGGTTTCAGGAAGGGTTATTCGACAATTGATAATAATTTTGTTCTATATGCCTTTTTTGAATTGTTAAAATTAAAAAAAGAAAAAGTTATTTGTTACATTTGTGGACTTTGAAAAAGCCTTTGATAAGGTATGGAGCGATGGTTTATGGTGTAAAATACTTTTAAATAATATAAATGGGAAGATGTATAAAGTTATTTATAATATGTATCAGAATATAAAATCTAGAATTGTATATAATAACGCAGTGTCAGATTTTTTCGATTGTAATAACGGTGCGCGACAAGGGGAAATCTTTAACCTTTCCTTTTCTCGATGTATTTAAATGATTTGGAACAGTTTTTAAACGATAAAAATGTCAACGGTCTAACATCTATTACTGAAGATTTTGAAATTGAACTAGATGTATATTTAAAACTTTTTGTACTTTTATATGCCGACGATACTGTTATTATGTCGGAATGAAAAGAAGATATGCAATTTACCAGTTAAATGTTTTTAATGATTTTTGCAAAAAATGGAAACTCAAAGTTAATGCTGAAAAGTCGAAAGTTCTTGTGTTTAGTAATGGTAGATTACCTGCAAATTTAAAATTTACTTATAACAATAGAGACTTGGAAATAGTTCCAAATTTTTCTTATCTTGGTATAACATTTTCAAAGTCTGGATCATTCAACGCAGCAACAAAAGATCTTGTAAATAAAGGTACGAAAGCTATGTATGAAGTATTGAAGAAAGGTAGACTTCATAATTTGTCAATACAATGTCAACTGGATATTTTCGATAAAACAGTAAAACCTATACTATTATATGGTTGTGAAACTTGGGGCTTTAGGAAAATTGATATTATTGAGAGAGTTCATCTAAAATTTTGTAAGCTTCTTTTGCATGTAAAAACATCCACACCAAATTTTATGGTCTATGGGGAATTGGGTCGATATCCAATTGACATTGACATTAAAGTTCGTATGATTTCATATTGGTCAAAACTCATTTTAGGAAATCAGTCAAAAATTTCATCATTATCATACAAACTATTGTATATAAAAGATTTTCAAAATAAAAATGTTACATGTGCTTGGTTAAATAAAATTCGTTGTATTTTGAATGATTGTGGTATGTCATATATTTGGAACATGCAGAATTGTATTTCTGATAAATGGTTGAAATTAGTAGTTAAAAATTATTTAGTGGATCAATTTAAACAAACATGGACTTCAATGATTGAAAATTCATCAAAAGGGGATACTTATAAGTTATTTAAGCATGATTTAAAATTTGAAGATTATTTGGATGTATTAGATGATAAGGACAAATTCTTACTTGTTAAATTTAGGACTTCAAACCATAGGCTACCAATAGAAGTTGGGCGTTGGCGTAATATAAAAAGGGAAAATCGGATTTGTAACCTATGCAACGGAAGAAACTTAGGTGATGAATTTCACTATCTATTTGAATGTCCATCTTTGTCAAATGAACGTAAGAAGTATTTTGAACCACTTTTCATAAATAGACCAAATATACTTAAGTTTTGTAATCTGATGAATTCAAAATCAGTTAGCGTTTTATGTAATATGTGTAAATATATCAGAATTGTAAATATGAGGGTATGTCCTGCAGGTTGATCCACCTTCTATCTTCCTTTAAATGTACTAATATGTGTTATATTGTTGTTATCTCTGTACCTTTGTAAAATTGGTTATGAGAAATAAAGATATATATATATATATATATATATATATATATATATATAATCATAAACCACAAAAACTTTAAAAACAATAATTAAACAACCTTATTCAGAAAAAACTGCTGGGATCTGCTAATCTGGGTCGCGGTAATCGGGCGGCTGTATCGAGAAACAGATACGGTGTTGAAAAAACTGTTGATACTCATAAAATATTGATAAATGCTATAAAATGTTATGTTTGTCTTCAAGAAATATGATAGACAAAACCATGTGTCAAGTTTAATGACGAAATATCTCCGATTTCTATGTAAATTTACGAGTTGAAGTTGCGGCTGTATCGAGAAACAGATACGGTGTTGAAAAAACTGTTGATACTCATACAATATTGATAAATGCAATAAAATTTTATGTTTGTCTTCAAGAAATATGATAGACAAAACCATGTGTGAAGTTTTATGACGAAATATCTCCGATTACTATGTAAATTGACGAGTTGAAGTGGGGAAATTTTATGTTAGATTTCTAAAAATCTTCTACTCTGAAACCACAGGTAAATTTACTTTAGCGATGTATTTTTATCTTGGACAAGAATAATGAGCGTCCTGATTGGATGACCGATTTAAAACACACTGACTCTGCATGGTAAAAAGATGCATGTATAAGAAATCTGTTATATTTATTCATGTGTTTGATTCTGGAATATTGTTGATCATTGATTTAAACAAGAAAAAAGGGAAAAAGGGAGGGTGAATTTTATTTGTGAATTTTACAGTTTAAATAAATGTTATGTTTCGACAGTTTAAAGAGAAAAATAAAAATTTGTTGCGACTAAAGCTTAAATCAGCGTTAAAAATTGAACAAATATCAGTGGTTTTGTAAATGAAATTTATTTTAAATAGAAAATCTGAATTTATTATTTATTAATTTATTATTAATGATACAATTTTATATCCCTTGGGAGGGGGAGGGGGGCTATGATGAAAATTTGAAATAAAAACACAGGACCGGATTTTAAGCAAAAATAATAATCCAGGATTAGTTTTTTATTAAAAAAAATCCAGGAACCTGTGTCCAGGATTTTTTTTTTTTTTTAAAGTTAATAATATGAAATATTGACATCCACACTTGCCTTTTGGACAGCACATTTCTGTGTCCACAGTTGTAACAATAATATAAAAAAAAGAAAAGAAAAGATATTTCAAAAGGAAATGTTGAAAGGCCGAGAACATTATGTCCACAGTTTTGACTAATTTGATATGTTAATTAATACATGTATATAACATATTTTCCAGGTAAATAAATTGGTTACCACTCTGTTGTCACTCTTGAGGACTAACAGTCTACCAGGACCTGATCGGGCCGCTGTGGTTGTGCTATGGATCAGATTAATGACGGTATTTATCATATTACTATTTTGTATATTTCCCAGATTCTGGCAAATCGCCATGCTACCGTAATCGTTAACGTGCCCACTTTGAGTACACAAGATAGACGGTCCGAACCACAGTTTGCTCTAATAAAAGACTATACAATTTACATTTTGGTACTAGAATGACTGAGTGTATACTTTTTAAGATATTCTGCATGACGTATATCATATTTAGTACGCACGACTCTTTTCTACAAATATACAATATACGTACATTGTCGGTAAATATAAAATTTATTTGTACGAGCTTTAGAAACAGGCAGAATAGCGAGCCTTTGGCTAGCTTTTCAGGCCTGTTTTGCAGCGAGTACAAATGAATTTTATATTTAACGACAATGTACGTATATTGTGTTTATCCTGCAATGTCAAAAAAGTCGGAAAACTTTTCCCCCTTTTCTTTTTGCCACTGTGTTGTCTGTTCTTCTTCGATTTACGGATTCTAATTACCCCTTTGGTATCTTCAAACTTTTCTAGAAACTGTTAATTAAAAAAAATATATATCTCAGATATATTTATTATTGACATTTGCAGTTTCTAAATAATGCAATTATTATTAAAGTTAACGTTTTCCTCCCTCATGCATATAGATGATCTTGGCCGATGTATGTTATCCTGTTTAAGCATTTTGGTTTTAGTTCTCTCAAATATTTTGAAATAATTTGGGTTTCCGATCTTTCGACTTTGAAGAAAGTTATTCGAGAAATGCGTCGTGCGCACTAAATTTAATATCTACGTTTTTTTTAAATTAATATCATGGCAATCCCAAAAACGTTGACTAATAGAAAGATGATACCTTCGTTGAATAATTGTTCAACAGCAGAACTGTGGACCCAGTGAAATCTATGAGTAGTGTAATAAAGATTGAATAATGGAAAATGAAGATATAGTAAGTATATATTTTATTTCAGGTGCTAAGGTAAGTCGTTGTTTTTTCAGGTGCTAAGGTAAGTCGTTGTTTTTTCAGGTGCTAAGGTAACTCTTTGTTTTTCTACACGTGTATAACTGTATTGCCTAGAAGTAATATTGCATATTAACATAGATCGTTGTTTTGTAATAAGATTGAATATTCACCACAATGCTCATTTAATTTGAATAAATGTTCACAACATTGAATAGTCTACTCATTGATTAAAATACATATTACAAGACAATACTCATTAATTAGAATAAATATTAGTACTATTAGTACTACTCATTATTCACGATGATATACATTAGTGAGGTATAACGACATTTGCAGTTATATAAACTCTTTTGGCGAATGGGTTTCGAATATACAATCTCTGAAATGCTTATTAATTACGTCAGGTAAGCGAAAGTTTCGTTTAAGGATCAAACGTGAATTAAGTATAACAAACAGAATAGTTTACCCTATACTTGCTAACAATTTTTTTATTTGTGGTGGGGGAGGGGGCAGGGGCAGAGGGGTGATATAGTAATAATAATAATAATAAAACATTTGTTGTGCTGTCAAAATATTTTTCCAATATATTTACTTCACGTTTTTCATAACACTATGTCATTGTATATATACTCAGTTGATGGCACATTTTAGCTTTCAGGAGGTAAAACCAGGTGTATACTGCAACAATGAGGCTCCAAATTTGATATTTTCCTTTTTTTGCAGACATTACCATCAATGAATTAGCAACATATACAGCTGCATCAGCAACAAGGCCTACACTAACTACTTGACAGATGATACCCTCAAAGTCTTAGAGTTCACCAGCAGAGATATCGACCAAGTGGAAGTCATAAGTAATGGACGAAATATTGAATAATGGAAAACGAAGATATGCGTAAGTACATGTTTTTATTTCTGTTTCTAAGGTAAGTGGTTGTTTTATTTCTGTTTCTAAGGTAAGTATATATTGTATTTCAGTTTCTATGGTAAGTACATCTTTTATTTCAGTTTCTAAGGTAAGTATATGGTTTTTTTCTGTTTCTAAGGTAAGTACATTGTATATGCTTTATTTCAGTTTCTAGGATAAGTCTTTATCTACATGTGTATAGTTTCATTGCCTTGTAATAATATTGCATACTAACAATAGCATTACCTTGTAATGAGATTGAATATTTACCATTATAAACATTAATTGGAGTATATATTCACGACAAAACTCATTAATTAGAATGAATATTCACGACTAAACTCATCATGCAATTGAATGAATATTCACAACAATACTAATTAATTAGGGTAAATATTTCCAAAACAATAGTCATTAATAAGAAGAATTATTGACAAATACTCATTAATTAGAATAATTATTCACGAAAATACTCATTAATAATTTAATTTGTTGTGAATACGGCAATCTGATTGGTTGATCCACCAGGAGAAAAAATGGTTATACTTGATAACCTGGGTTGGTTTTATGACGTCACCAACATATTCAGTCGCCAACGACAAATTCACATAGTATTATGAAATAATCGTAATTAAAATCGAGGAATCGCTAAATTTTGTTGTAAAAATTAAACTTTAATATTTGAAATTTGTGAACAGGTTATGCTTGTATAACATGGCTTAGAACAGTTTACGCTTTTCATAAACCGCTTCATAGTTTATTAAACGTAAGCTGTCCCAAACCAGGTTATATCGTACAACATGTTCAAAGATTGAAAATATTCCCTAAATAAATAAATATTCACGACAATTAATACTTATTCATGAGACCCAATATTCGCGAAAATAATCAATAGTAAATATAAATATATTTCTTATTACGAGTAAATCATATCTTTGAATGAGTAAATGTGTATTTCAAGTATTCAATCTCTAAACTGCTTATTAATTACTCTGCACATGATCTTTCGTCAGGTAAGCGAAAGTTTCGTTTAAGGATCAAACGTGAATTAAGGATAGGCAACATTGTTGTATGGAATGTCGGGTGATAGTTTTGTGTGTGTATAATAATAGGAATCAAAATAATACTGTGAAACCTGTCTAAACCGAACCCTGAATATACTTAAATCTTGTACAAACCGAACTTTAAATAATGTCCCAATGTAAGAAATTTTTATTAATTTAACCTGCATAAACCGAACACCCGTCTATTTCGAAAACAAAGTTGACCCTCAGTAGGTTCGGCTTAAACAGGTTTCAATGTACTTTCGTTGCGTCGTAAAGACAGTTTGTTTGTCAAATATTTAGTTCACGTTTGCCATAACGCTCTGCGATTATTAATACTCAGATGATTGAACATTTAAGCTTTGGGGAGGTAAATCAAGCTATATACTGCAAGAAACAAAGTGTTAAGCTCACTACACTTCATTAACTCCGAAACAACTCGCATTAGAATTCGTCCAGGTGAACTTGAATAAACCAATGAAAACAACTTGTAAAATCTTTGTCTACATACACCATGTCCGAGAACATCTTACAGTTATACTGAAGTTCAACTGGACTGTAATATCATAGTGAAATGTAGCGTGTTTGACATGGGGATATTATTACGATTTATTATTAAAGTGAGGCTAATACGTTCAAAAATAGATATTTTTTACTGACATTAACACCAATGAATTAACATTTGATATTTCATTTTAATGCAATTTATTATTATTATGTTCAAAAATGATATTTTCTTTTTTTTTTCAGACACTGCCACCGATGAATTAGCCACATATACAGCTGTATCAACAAGAACTCTATGTCTACACTGTGTGCTGGTGGTAGATTGAGAAAGTCAAATATCGATCTTTGGGGAGGAGTGTGAAGAAAACGGAGTAAATTGTTCTGCATTGCACTCACTTATGCTTGTATGCAGATTAGAGTTGATAGCAGTTCGAAACTTAAATGTTCCTAGGGATATGCAAAAAGAATATACGATGTGAAGTGAGTCGTGATTTTAATATATGAAATCAACAACAACAACAATAATAATAATAATAATAATAACAATTTCAGGAATTGTAAAAATACAAACATAGATATCAGGATAGAAAAACAAGAAATATATTAAATGAATTCTACTGTCAAAACACACACGAAAATGGATATTTTTTTCCCTCACTTCGGTTTTAAAACCAAAAGGGTTGTAGTAGCACATATATTGACATCACACACTACTGAACCTAATGTTGTATTTTTGTTATATTTTTGCTGCAGATCAACAACATATTGTAGTAGGTAGTAAAGCTTCCTGGTAAGTAATTAATTAGGATTGGTATACCTGGAAGGGACGCTGCAGGTAAGTAGATTTCAATAAGATGTTTTATTTCAGCCTTTGGGTAAGTTAGCCTTTGTCTTGTAGTAGTATTGCTTATTAACATAAATCATTGTGTTGTGATAAGATATTGAATATATTCAAAGCCAAGCACATTAATTATTGCTTTGTGTAAATAGATTGAATATATTCACAACCAAACTCATTAATTAAAATAAAATTAACGACAATTTATATTCATTAACGTGTAACGGGAATGCTTCCCTACCTTAGGTTATATGAACTGTAGTAGGTTCTTCACCACCTCTACTAACTGTGTTAGTGGAGATCTCCTTTGGGTCAGTTGGTAGAGCGGTGGCTTACAATGCAAGAGGTCCGGGATCCTGTGTTAGTGGAGATCTCCTTTGGGTCAGTTGGTAGAGCGGTGGCTTACAATGCGAGAGGTCCCGGGATCAGAGGTAAAACATGGTCTACTGTTCAAATGAAACAAAATTTACATTGTAATAATACTCATTAGTTTGAAAGTAAAAGTAAGATTTATTACCACTTGTGATGAGTGCAAGTGTATATAATATATTCAATCTATAATATGCTTCATTACTCTACACACGATATGTTGAGAGGAAAACAAAAGCTTCGCTTATGAATCAAACGTGAATTAAGTTTAGCCAAAAGTATATCATTGTATCTTGTCAAAATATTTTTTTTACAGAACAGAAAATAAATTTTGCTGTAAACAATATACCATGTTTACAGCTTTTACCTAGTATCCCATGTTAATTACTAAATAGCAAGGGATTTACTATTCAGCAAAGCTTATTTATAATAAATCATTTTAGTACTCCTTTTTCAGATCATATACAGAATATACATTAAATAAAAATATTGCGTTAAACATCAATCAATCAATCAATAAACATATTATGATTTATCATGCTTTTTACAAAGACAAAACAAAATGATATTGTCAATAATAATAAAGTAACAGTGGTACTGCCTTTGTTATTACTTCACGTTTTTCATATATAGCATTACGCCATTTTATATTGAGCTAATGGGCATGTTTGCTTTCAGCGGAAAATGGGGGGGGTTACAGAGATATATACTGTAAAAGTAAATTTGATTAAAATTATATACAATACATCTGGTCTCATTAGAAACCTGAATCCCAATGCTCCACTCGATTAAACATTTCATGCATTTAAACTTTATGTCGACCAACGAAAACGAGACGTAAATTATATACTTGTATGTCGACATAAAGTCAAAGGAAATCACAATGGTCCATCTACTCGATAGACACAGTACATGTAGTTGGACTTTATATCAACCAATGAAAGCGAGACTGGTAACACATTTACATGTACACGTACACACAGGGGCTAGGTGCGTCCGAAAAAACCCCCAACAAAAACAACTATACAATATAGTTTTTTTTTTTGGGGGGGGGGGGGGGGTTCCGGACGCACCTACCCCCTGTGCACGTACAGAGAAGCGAATGGTTACTTTTAATTCCACCTGAGTGAAAAGATTGATCTGATTGTATCAGATGTCAATTATATGGTTTTAATCAGATTTATACTTACAGGGGGATTAGTATGTATAACAGAAATAACTTTTATTTCTTGCTTTTACAGACACTACTACTGAGGAACCACCAACAATACCAATAACAATGCCACCATCAACAACAACAACACCAACAACAACAACAACACCACCAACAACAACAACAGAACCAACAACAACAATGATTCCTACAGTAACACCATGTACTAGCAATGGATTGAATAGGACAGATATGGTTCTTGGGGAAGAGTGTGGAGAATACGGAGTCCATGGTAGATGTACCGTGTTACACAGCGCATGTATGCAGAGTAAAATGGATACCAGCTGGAAATGTAGATGTTCTCAGGGCTATGCAGAAAAGAACCAGAACCAAGGATGTGTAGCTAGTAAGTCACGATTTTGGTCAATGACATTTTCTTTTCTGGGTTAAATAAACATTAGGGAAGACCGAAGGGGTAATCAAGAATTAATTAAAACGTAGATATCACATTGAGTGCACACTATTTCCCAGAGACACTGGCAACATTTGTCTCACAAGGCACAGAACGAAGAAAAAAAGCACAACACAGAAAACGAATAAGATGAGCAACACGTGCCCCACCAAAACACCGGAGATGAACCGAATAAGATTAGCAACACGGGCCCCACCAAAACACCGGAGGTGAACTGAATAAGATGAGCAACACGGGCCCACCAAAACACCTGAGGTGAACCCAAGATAAGAAGTTCCTCATTCTTATAAGACATCAGTCATGTAAATCATATAGTCATGTCGTATCAAAAATAGGTTGATTGATTGATGGACTACTGCTTAACGTCCAGCGAGCAGTATTTTAACTATATTCAACAATATATAAAAACCATATAGAAGCGAGGTAAGTGTATGTCAATCAGGGCAACAACTTGAGACTGCCATAAGAAAAGTTTGAAGAGTTCGGTAGTCACGAAAAATTAAGTCTTTTGTAAATACAGTGCCCTTTTTCATTTTTCGAAATCTGCGAAAGAGGTCTACCATGTGCAGGAAGAGTAGCAATCTCCACGGACGCAATCCCTTATGGGCAATGGTCAGACATTCCGTACTATAACCTAACACCACCCCCTCCCCTCATTCGCGAAGATGCCCTTTATCCGTAACCTGGGGACGCGATAAGCAGCTCTGTAGTTTTAGGTCCTGGAAACATTCATCAGTAGCCAGTTAAATAATAAGAAGGGTTAAATGTTGATATAAACATAAACAAAACTTGATAATTCTGGATTCTATTATCACAATCTGGTCCTTTCCTCACCCATGATTTATCACCGGGTTTACAACGAGAGTAATGCGACAGGTGGCACATGTGGAACAGGAACAGCTAACTCTTCCAGAGACCCCGGGTTCACCTTTTTCATGCACCTGAGTTCACACCGGTTTTTAATGGGGTTCGTGTTGCTCGATCTTCAGTTTTCTGTGTAATGTTTTGTAGATTGTTCTTTGTCCTTTTTATTTTGGCCACTGTAATGACTGTCCTTCTTCTGGTTACCCCTTTTGGTATCTTCAAACTTTTCTTATGTGTATTTGAAGACAGGTATGATTAGTTTTAGTGAAGGGCTGAACATATGGCAGTTGAATGGTCATGATATGTCATCAGTGTCCATCACAGTTAAAGCTGAGAGATTGATTTCCACATTTGGCATCAAGCAAACGCTGCATTTATTAGTCTAGATAATACGTTGTGATTGGATCCTTGCAGAGTGCTCGAACATTTTATGAGCATAAGACCATTGCTTCTTATGTTAAATATACAGGAAATATTTAGTTAATTCTTAAATCAGAATCAAGCTGAAGAAGTTTATTTTGGTTTGAATTTGCGAATAAAATGGGGAAAAGAATAACAACAAAAAAAGAAACAAAAAACAAACACAAAAATATGACACTGTCGGAACAGTTCCATATACATATAAAACATGTGGAAAGGGACACAATCGATACCCTAAATACGCATACATATGACCGTTCACTTTCTTAACTTGGTACAGACTTTTCAATAAAAGGTAGCAGGATTTAGCTAGTTTTATGCGCTCAAATCAATTTTTTAATATAATAATCTCATATACAATCTATCGGCGATGCAGGCTGCAAATTGTCTCTTTAGAAAATGAGCTAGAAAATGGTTTACTGCTGTAGTTGTCTGTTGTAGTACATTGTTTTGCTTTAGTGTCTGGTTCATGTCTGGAAACATTTAAATGTTGCTTTTGCCCCAAAATTATGTTAGCAATTATACATGAGATTTAATATATTACAAATTAATGGTATTTTTTATTTCAGTGCCAAATAGACTTTTCCGTTCTGGACAACCAGTAATGGTGACTGTTCAAGAAAGCACAACATCTGGAATTACAAGTAAATTTATACGTTTTATGTTGTTTGATGTACTCATCAAAACATGAAAGAAAAGTTTGAATATATCAAAGGGGTAGTCAGAAGATATCAATGGGGTAATCAGAAGATATCAATGGGGTAATCGGTAATCAGAAGATATCAATGGGGTAATCATAAGATACCAATGGGGTAATCAGAAGATACCAATGGGGTAATCAGAGGATACCAATGGGGTAATCAGAAGATATCAATGGGGTAATCAGAAGATACCAATGGGGTAATCAGAAGATACCAATGGGGTAATCAGAAGATACCAATGGGAGGGGGTAATAAGATAGTCATGGTTTCTTATTTAAAGAGGAGATCTATTTACATTATGTTTGAAAATCTTGCGAATTATCGAAAATACACCTCTTGATTAAAAATGCATTCATCGTCAAGCATCAAACGTCATATTATATAATTACCATCATCGCAATCTGAGACTTAAATGTTTTTGATTATTCGTCATATCCGGTTTTTCGAGTTACCCGTAGCATGTGAAATTGAAATAAAATTTTATCACCACAGTTATTTTTAGTCAAATTTCTGTGAATTGTTTAATACGATACCCCCATTGCCATCCCCGCTTATCGTAATATGTAGACGACATATCCAAGAGTGAAAGACAAACGATGATAACCTTCCAATGCTCACTCCTTGAGGCAGACGGTTACAACATATCGGTACATTATTTTGATAGTGGAGAATTAAAATATTAAAGTACAAGTCTTAGATATTCGCTAATACCTAATAATTGACTGAAAATTATAGAATTTTTCTTTAATAATGAAGACCACATCGGTGGTGTAATGGTTAAACTAGCGTTCATGCCTCTAGTGCGATGGATCGTTGGTTCGAGCCCCGGTCGAGTTAAAGCAAAGACTATAACATTGGTATCTGCTGCTTCTTCTCCAAGCAGGCAGCATTAAAAAGCAAGAGCAAAGACTGGTTGTCTCAGAATCAGGATAATGTGTTCGAGTGGAACGAAATGTCTATCCCCGAAATGTTGTTTCAGTGATATAGTACTATGAAAGCGTGTTGATCTAGTACTACACAGACATAATTCTACTCTCATCGAACGTAACTTGTTTTCGCCATGATATAGCTGACAAATTGCTCTCTTGGCGTTATTAAGCAACTGCCAATCAATAATGAAATAACTAAATGGTTAGGGACCGACCATTTAACTTGAAGGGGGGGTTATGGTTTTTTGTTTCGTTCAAAATTTCTTTTTCGGACAACACGAGAGTTCGAATATTTTTTTTTTTTCTTCAGAATTTAACATTAGGTTATATGACAAAAACTCTGAATCAAATTATTTTTTTTTCCTCCTCCAAAATCAGAATATTTTTTTCAGCAACATTGGGAATCAGAATATTTTTTTAGAAAAAAACCATAACCCCCCCCTCCCCTTCAAGTTAAATGGTCGTTCCCTTAGATGCCCAGTACAGTTGTCTACTACTATCACCGAATGATTAAATAAACACCAAAATGATCAGTTTGGCAGCTATATCAGGCCGTAAACAAGTGTTATATTTACAACACCCTGATCGTGTCTGAGTTGTACCAGATTAACAAATGGATGCGCACTGAAACAACAGTCCACATGTAGACATTTTTTTTATTTTTTTTTATTGTTATTTTTTTTCCCATATAGTCAGGATTTTATAAATTCCCTTACATCACCACCTGACTAGAGTTTGACAGGGGTTTTCAAAACAATAAGTTTTGTGACTACATTGGTTTTACATTATGATAAACAAAATAAAGAAATAATAATATATAATAGTAATAAACACTTTCATTCATCTTTCACACACACTCTCGGACCACATGTAGACATAGCACTCCATCAAGATGTATCATTCTGACTCCAAGCAATTCAGGTATATGGTATTACTCCATAATATTATGTGCATAGCAGAGCAGCATTGCATTTTTAAATTTTATAATTTCGATTTAGCTGTGGATCAAGCCAATGTCATGATCTTTCCAAATTGAGGTGAACGTGCTAACCTAATGTTTATGAATTTGGCATTAGAAGGACAAACATATGTACCAAGACAAGAAAGTGAGCGGTTATGTATTTGTGTGTAAAGAGTATCACTTTTGCCTCTTTCTAAGATTTGTCTATTGAATTTGTTTTTAAATGTTCCGACTGTGGTATTGTTTGTTTTTCGCTTTATTATAGGTTTTATTTATCGACATTATAAGGACAAACATACTTAGCTTGCATTTGTTTTCAGTAAAGTCCATCAACTTCGATGAAGTAAGTGGCTTTGAAGTAAGGAACCCAACAGCTGAGGTAAAAGGGCCAGAATCGTCATTATTTACTGTGACTGCCAATACCAGCGGCGTAACATTGAAACTTAACGAAAGACTGGATCAACTCAATTACGTCATATTCGTAACAGTTTCCGTTACAATTGATAATGTCGTTATCCGTGACTTTGTTGAGGTGAGGATATCAGTTTCCCCAGAGGATGTTATCAGACAGAACATTGTTATATTACATGGTACACCCGAGAGAAGTATCATAGGCCAAATATGTAAATCATGTTTTACCGGAAGTGATGGCATTTCCGTTTCAAATTCTGACGTCTATGACGTAAATATGGAAGGAAGTGTTGTTACAACTAAAACAATCAATTTAGATACTCTACAAAGTCCAAAGACAATATTCAATTCTACGTATATACTGGTCAACAAAAACAACGCTCTCATTGCTAACGTGACAATAATCGTTATTCGGCCCCAATACACTGTAACCTTAGATGAAGGTAGTGGTCAGTATACACAGGTAGCACAGTGGAATAATATTTTCCATACCATTGAAATAGACCCTGATGGATTAGGGACCAATAGGGATGTAATTAACCTAGGATCTACTAAACTTGACTACGAAGAACAAACGAAAGTTACAAAGACACTGTCTTTCTCCGGTATACCTCTTAATGTTTTAGTTACAATTAAGATACAAGATGTGAATGATGTGGCACCAAAATTTCAACAGAGACTATACAACTTCCCGACCATTCAATCATCGCACACAAATTTGATCATTGGAGTAGTAAAAGCAGACGACCCTGACATGAATTCTAAATTAATATATAGTATCAACCCAAGCGATGTCTTTTCAATTAATAAACAGGGTGTCATCAAAGCTGATAAGCCCATTAACAAAAGTAATTACACAGCCAATGTTACCGTTTCTGATGGTCGACAGATTGATACTGTTGTAATAGTTGTCAATTTACTTCTACCAACAAACGCCAACCTCAGGAATGAGTTTACTGGTACAATTAATGAAAATACAAATGCAAGTGAATTTATCACTATCAGTAACGTCTCAATAAATGGGTATACGAATTACCGGTTTACAGACCAGGCGGCCTACAGCGACTTAAGTCTTGATTTAGAAACGGTGTGTATAAACCTAATATGATATTTATGTAATATAATGATAATTCCAAGTTCAATATATATCAATAAAAAATAATTACATATTCTCCAATCACACCTAGTATATTTTTTCCCATCACACAGTTAGTACGAAATAACAAACTACACGATTTCCCATGGTACAGCTGGTAAAGGAAATTACAAGTGTTTACACGTTTGTTCATCCCACAGTGCCACAAACTGAACTGTCCACGTTTTCGCATCGTACAGATAGTACAAAATAGCAGTATTCTACACGTTTTCCCATCTACTGTTTTAATTAAATACCGGTTTCCGGATGGTTAAAGTCGGTCTGCTTTACGTTATATGTGTACTTATAAGATAACTGATCCCAAAGTCGGTTCAGATTTTATTTACGATCCATCATAATGCTGTTTCAAAATAAAGTTTAATCAACAGAAACAACAATTTCAATTATGAAAATGTTACTGGACCGCTGGACCACCCCACATCCCTCTTTACTGGATCGATTGAAAATTTACTCGCCTCAGTCTTTGGACTCTGGGTCAATTTCGCGAACTGCCATCACACAGATTGTACAAACAGGGCATATAAGAGATATTTTGCAAGGCTTTGGGGCCCCGGAGCTGAGACTTCTCTCAAAATTGAGGATTTGAGGTCTAATAAAACCACTGGTAAACTTTCATAAATGCTTTATTTCCTGTGCAGCAGAATGTCCAGATAATATATCTAAATAAACTAAAAAATAGTTGATAATACAAAAAAAAAAGAAAAATCAAAATGTCTATCGCTAATGGCCCCTTCAGAGATTCACAGGTCCCTTCTTGGCTCACAGGGCCCTGGCCCGATGTTCCGGCTGAACCCCTCTCTCATAGGCCCTGTGTACAAAGTTACAAAACTGTGCATGTTTATTACTATGGTATTGTTAAATTTAAACATATGTTCATGTTTATATTATATCATATATGATCGACTTAATAAGAGATGGAGGGGGGGTGTTGTGTTGGAATCCAATTAATCGGTTAAACACCTCCATTTTTATGTAAATGTACATGTCCGAAGTCAGGACCTAGATTACCAATGTCATATGTCGTGGTCATTTTTGTTCTCAATGGTTTGAGGTGAGAGAAAGTTGTTCATGTTGTTGATATTGGTGGAAAAACATTTCTTTTAATTTTTATGACCATGTATATACTTGTTGGTACTACTGTCAGATTTGGAGTACCGCTATACACAATAGTATGACAGTTGGCACCTATATGCAACCAGTGCCTATCACACCTAATGTTGTGATTTTGAATCTCGATCAGGGCCAGGTGTACAGTGTACAACAATATGTGATAAAGTTTGTCAGTGACTTGCGACAGGTTTTTTTGCGGGTCCTCCGGTTTCCTCCACGAATAAAACTGACCGCCACGATATAACTGAAATATTGTTGAAAGTGGCGTTCAACACCATCAAACAAACAATAAATATTGTAGACATAGCTCACTAAAAAAGAAGAATATTGTTTTGAAAGTAGATAATGTGCTTACTTATATTTGTTATGCATTCTTTCAGGGCTTAGTAAAAAGTCGCAGATCATTTGACAGAGAAAATGTACATGAGAGGCAGTTTAATTTCACAATTGTAGGCAACAGAGAAAACCAGGTTTCTTGTTCATTAGTGGTACGAATTGTATATTTAATCTTATCGTATGTTGGTTAGTTAGCAGTACCACTCATTGCACATGAAAAATGTACACATTCGAAGCAAACTCCACACAACTTCAGTATCCGCTCCGAATATGAGTTGCTTTTTTTTTCTACACAACACTACACAGAAAATTAAATATTGAGCAACACGATTCCATTGAAAACCGGATGTGCTTTGGGAGGATAGGCAGTCTTTTTATAACACAGAACGGATTTGACTAATCACATCACAGCAAATCACAACATGTCATTTGTAAATATAACATAGACATTTTCCATATCTCTCGTCAATGTTGTGAAGTGACATACTCCCGGTGGTGAATGTACGTCATAATTGGAAGCCATGTTGTGCCGCTTGAAGGTAAGTTTTTACTTATAACATTAGTTATTGTAAGGATAACATTAAATGTGATAGTGCATCAAATGCCCCTAAATGTCTGTTAAACAACGGTGTATCCATTGTTCAAAAACTTGTTGTCAAACTCTCAAACACTTCGACAACGTTTTCGCAACAGGTGGAAATAACATGGCTTCCAATTATGATGTACATTCACCCCCTGTACTCTCACTAATGGAAGGAGAAGATTAACAGTAATATTTGACAATACATGTATAACCAAACGCCACAACATGAAAACCATTCATTTTTTAAAAGAAAATCTCAGATAGAAGAATATAGTTTTTGTTGGACTTGATCGATTTCACACGTACATATTATTTGATAAGGGATCGTCCATTGAACTTGTAGATGGGTTAGGCTTTCCACTGAGACAGAAATTCCATTTTTCCACGGGAAACAGAAATTAAACTATTTCTTTTTGGACATGAAAAATAGCCTTGCGATCTGTAATTTTTCTTCAAATTTTATAAGAAAAATTCTTGTTGAAAATTGCCAGGTCTGATTATTAAATCTTCGCATCTTGCATGTCAATTGTTGCTTATGAAATTTAGCGGCAGATTTAGAAAAAAATACATATACAGATATTGATGGTACTTTTCCTCATAAATATTCATCATATTTAAATTAGAATTTGATCACGTGTCTGCAGTTTCTATCAGATTTGTCAAATAATAGCACACACTGCAGAAATTCAATGTGTCCATCAACGATTCAATAATTAAAAGTTATTGTTGATTTCCACCAAGTTTTTCTGCTGTCAAAATTCAAATCACGATTTTAGCCATTTTTTTAGTCGCGAGCTGGCAAAAATGACATATTATATTTTATGTGGGAACCTGGAGTTTAGAAGCTAGAAATATAAGCTTTTTTAATGTGTCATTTGCAATTTCAGAAAATGACATGCATGTGTAACGGGAACACTCCCCTACCTAAGGTTATAGGAACCGTAGTAAGTTCATAGCCACCTCTGCTAATTGTGTTAGTGGAGATCTCGTTTAGCTCAGTTGGTAGAGCGGTGGCTTACAATGCGAGAGGTCGCGGAATCGAATCCCATTGGGGACATTGCATTTTTCGGAGGTAAAACATGCAATTATGAATGATATCTTCTATGTAGATCATATGAAAATTGCCTATGTCCCAGAGTTGCCACTTTATAATGTAGATATGTAAATTAGCAAGTTGCACCTTATCTCTGGCTACGAATACAATGTCCCCTCCCCACAAAATAGTTAATTGGGCATTCCCTAATACATACAATTATCTTGCACCATTTCATTTTTTATTTGCAAAACACTGACAAGAGATATCACTTGATTAGTGCATCATGTTAATTTATGTATATAAATTGACAATAATTTGATAATTTAAGTACTTTATGGTCCTTTTATCAAATTATGTATCACAATAGCTTTGGAATTAAGACTTATCTACATTGTGTTAGTTGTACTGGATTATACTAATTACAGATCATAGGGGAGATAACTGTCAATGTGATTGATGTCAACGATGAACCACCAGTTTTCATAAATACGCCATATACAGCAACAGTTAAAGAAAATTCAACTGGAAAACAATTAAAGGTTAGAAGAAAAAAATATTCCATCTGTCTTGCTTTCATTTTATCATGGAGGTAGAATACAGTGAAGCATGACTAAACCTGTATTGTTATAGACCAAACTTTAAATAAAGGCAACATTTAGAAAATCTTTGTTGATTTAACCTGTTTATTCGAAATTCCGAATGCATAATTTTAAACTGATTCCAAGTTGGTTAAGTTTAGACATGTTACACTAATAGATTACGGAATGTTAGATTGGTATTGTTCTATCTAAAATTCTGTATGTATGTATTGATCCATACTTTGTCATCATAGCATTGTATAAACCGATGCCAGGCATACTGATACAACATCATGTGATCAAACTCGTCAATCACTTGTGCCAGGTCTTTTGTTTTTTCCGAGGAATCTGGTAGCCAGCAACTATAAAGCTGGGCGTCATGAAAAATCGTGGATTTAAGCCTCCATAAATCTAACCACAAGTCATGTCAGAAAAGTTTTGAAGTTACTACAGCAATAATCTGAAGCCTTAAATCAAAAAAGGACAGACAACACATTGACCAAAAGAAAAAGGACAAACAATGATCTACAAAAAATAAACAGAAAACTAAAGACTGTTCAATACAAACCCCACTAAAAACCGGGGTTTAACTCAGGGGCTCCGCAAGGGTTCGCTGTTCCTGCTCTACTAGTGACACCCATTGTGCTACTGTTAAGCGAAACACACATCATCTGACGAGGAAATTGTGTTAGGCACCATCATGCAGTCTTCGAAAATTAGACTTTCGAATTTACTGACCCAAAAACTTCAAAATTAGAATATTTATATAGATTCTATTGAAAAAATTTGGCAAAAGTCACTGGCCGTGGGCCACCGTACCACTGCTAAAGTCGATGACTGTCATGTAAACTAGAGCAAGAGTGGATTTTTTATATACAACTTTCAATTTAAGATGTCTAGATTTACTTTTCACTACAAGCGAGGACTCTACTTACCCAAAATTCTAAATGCTGCTAACAAAGTATCTATAGAACCATGGGTTCCTAGTGGTAAAATAGTAGTATGTGAGATCGTAGAGTCCTCGCTTGTAGTGAAAAGTAAATCTAGACATCTTAAATTGAAAGTTGTATATATGAGTAACACATCAAGTGTCTTATAAGAAGCAGGAACCGCTTACCCTTTGCAAGCACCTGGGTTCACCCTTGGTTTTTAGTGGGGTCCGTGTTGCTCATCTTTTTAGTTTTCTGTGTTGTGTTTTTATTTTGTTTGTCTTTGTCCTATGTCTTGTGTACCCAATGTTGCCAGTTTCTCAGGATTGTCCATTATTGATTATCCCTTCGGTTTTCTCTGGCAGTTTTTTTTGCCATTCATCTACACTACTTAGTATCACAGTAACCGTTCAAACTATTTACATTTCAATATTTAAGACCAAATTTGCAAAAAAAAAAATGTGTTTTTCCTGTCTATAAATAGTTTGATAAATACATTTGTATAAGATGGATTCTCTACATGAGTGCTAATTAATATTAATAAAAACCATTAGAGAATACCGAAGGGACAATCAAAAATGGACAATCCAGAGACACTGGCAACACAGGTCACACAAGACGAAGAAAAACAAAAACACAACACAATATATGTTGATCACTACTGTATGCAAACAAACACAAATAGCATAAATAAGACATGAGCCCTCCTAGAAACAACTGGAGGTAAAGACAAACACAAATAACATAAATAAGACATGAGTCCTCCTAGAAACAACTGGAGGTAAAGACAAACACAAATAACATAAATAAGACATGAGCCCTCCTAGAAACAACTGGAGGTAAAGACAAACACAAATAGCATAAATAAGACATGAGCCCCCCTAGAAACAACTGGAGGTAAAGACAAATAGCATAAATAAGACATGAGCCCTCCTAGAAACAACTGGAGGTAAAGACAAATAGCATAAATAAGACATGAGCCCTCCTAGAAACAACTGGAGGTAAAGACAAACACAAATAACATAAATAAGACATGGGCCCTCCTACAAACAACTGGAGGTAAAGACAAACACAAATAACATAAATAAGACATGAGTCCTCCTAGAAACAACTGGAGGTAAAGACAAACACAAATAGCATAAATAAGACATGAGCCCTCCTAGAAACAACTGGAGGTAAAGACAAACACAAATAACATAAATAAGACATGAGCCCTCCTAGAAACAACTGGAGGTAAAGACAAACACAAATAACATAAATAAGACATGAGCCCTCCTAGAAACAACTGGAGGTAAAGACAAACACAAATAACATAAATAAGACATGAGCCCTCCTAGAAACAACTGGAGGTAAAGACAAACACAAATAGCATAAATAAGACATGAGCCCTCCTAGAAACAACTGGAGGTAAAGACAAACACAAATAACATAAATAAGACATGAGCCCTCCTAGAAACAACTGGAGGTAAAGACAAACACAAATAACATAAATAAGACATGAGCCCTCCTAGAAACAACTGGAGGTAAAGACAAACACAAATAGCATAAATAAGACATGAGCCCTCCTAGAAACAACTGGAGGTAAAGACAAATAGCATAAATAAGACATGAGTTCTCCTAGAAACAACTGGAGGTAAAGACAAACACAAATAGCATAAATAAGACATGAGCCCTCCTAGAAACAACTGGAGGTAAAGACAAATAGCATAAATAAGACATGAGTCCTCCTAGAAACAACTGGAGGTAAAGACAAACACAAATAGCATAAATAAGACATGAGCCCTCCTAGAAACAACTGGAGGTAAAGACAAACACAAATAACATAAATAAGACATGAGCCCTCCTAGAAACAACTGGAGGTAAAGACAAACACAAATAACATAAATAAGACATGAGCCCTCCTAGAAACAACTGGAGGTAAAGACAAATAGCATAAATAAGACATGAGTCCTCCTAGAAACAACTGGAGGTAAAGACAAACACAAATAACATAAATAAGACATGAGCCCTCCTAGAAACAACTGGAGGTAAAGACAAACACAAATAACATAAATAAGACATGAGCCCTCCTAGAAACAACTGGAGGTAAAGACAAACACAAATAACATAAATAAGACATGAGCCCTCCTAGAAACAACTGGAGGTAAAGACAAACACAAATAACATAAATAAGACATGAGTCCTCCTAGAAACAACTGGAGGTAAAGACAAACACAAATAACATAAATAAGACATGAGCCCTCCTAGAAACAACTGGAGGTAAAGACAAACACAAATAACATAAATAAGACATGAGCCCTCCTAGAAACAACTGGAGGTAAAGACAAACACAAATTGCATAAATAAGACATCAGCCCTCCTACAAACAACTAGAGGTAAAGACAAACACAAATAACATAAATAAGACATGAGCCCTCCTATAAACAACTGGAGGTAAATAAGACATGAGGCTTCCTACAAACAACTGGAGGTAAATAAGACATGAGCCTTCCTAGAAACAACTGGAGGTAAAGACAAACACAAATAGCATAAATAAGACATGAGCCCTCCTAGAAACAACTGGAGGTAAAGACAAACACAAATAACATAAATAAGACATGAGTCCTCCTAGAAACAACTGGAGGTAAAGACAAACACAAATAGCATAAATAAGACATGAGCCCTCCTATAAACAACTGGAGGTAAAGACAAACACAAATAACATAAATAAGACATGAGTCCTCCTAGAAACAACTGGAGGTAAAGACAAACACAAATAGCATAAATAAGACATGAGCCCTCCTAGAAACAACTGGAGGTAAAGACAAACACAAATAACATAAATAAGACATGAGTCCTCCTAGAAACAACTGGAGGTAAAGACAAACACAAATAACATAAATAAGACATGAGCCCTCCTAGAAACAACTGGAGGTAAAGACAAACACAAATAACATAAATAAGACATGAGCCCTCCTAGAAACAACTGGAGGTAAAGACAAACACAAATAACATAAATAAGACATGAGCCCTCCTAGAAACAACTGGAGGTAAAGACAAACACAAATAACATAAATAAGACATGAGTCCTCCTAGAAACAACTGGAGGTAAAGACAAATAGCATAAATAAGACATGAGCCCTCCTAGAAACAACTGGAGGTAAAGACAAACACAAATAACATAAATAAGACACGAGTCCTCCTAGAAACAACTGGAGGTAAAGACAAACACAAATAACATAAATAAGACATGAGCCCTCCTAGAAACAACTGGAGGTAAAGACAAACACAAATAACATAAATAAGACATGAGCCCTCCTAGAAACAACTGGAGGTAAAGACAAACACAAATAACATAAATAAGACATGAGTCCTCCTAGAAACAACTGGAGGTAAAGACAAACACAAATAACATAAATAAGACATGAGCCCTCCTAGAAACAACTGGAGGTAAAGACAAACACAAATAGCATAAATAAGACATGAGCCCTCCTAGAAACAACTGGAGGTAAAGACAAACACAAATTGCATAAATAAGACATGAGCCCTCCTAGAAACAACTGGAGGTAAAGACAAACACAAATAACATAAATAAGACATGAGCCCTCCTAGAAACAACTGGAGGTAAAGACAAACACAAATAACATAAATAAGACATGAGTCCGCCTAGAAACAACTGGAGGTAAAGACAAACACAAATAACATAAATAAGACATGAGCCCTCCTAGAAACAACTGGAGGTAAAGACAAACACAAATAACATAAATAAGACATGAGTCCTCCTAGAAACAACTGGAGGTAAAGACAAACACAAATAACATAAATAAGACATGAGTCCTCCTAGAAACAACTGGAGGTAAAGACAAACACAAATAACATAAATAAGACATGAGCCCTCCTAGAAACAACTGGAGGTAAAGACAAACACAAATAACATAAATAAGACATGAGTCCTCCTAGAAACAACTGGAGGTAAAGACAAATAGCATAAATAAGACATGAGCCCTCCTAGAAACAACTGGAGGTAAAGACAAACACAAATAGCATAAATAAGACATGAGCCCTCCTAGAAACAACTGGAGGTAAAGACAAACACAAATAACATAAATAAGACATGAGCCCTCCTAGAAACAACTGGAGGTAAAGACGAACCAAACATCAATTTTATGCAGAAATCGTAATGGACATCACAACACAGAATCCAGAACGCAACGACACATAATAGGACAACACAAAAAACAATTCTTAATGGATAATGAAAAGGCTTATTGCCTAATCCCTTAATATATGAAACTTATTTTACTTAAGCCGCTGCACTTTTGAATTTTACTTACCCGTGATATTAAAACCATGTTCACCGTTTGCGGAAGGATGAGTAAATTTAAGACGACATTCATTTAATGTCTCTTTTAACAATATTTTTATTATACCCTGGAGATCAGTTTTATATTAGCAGAGGCATAAATCCAGCTACCATGCGGTCTCGGACACGACAGGATCCTTAGATCATTGAAGTTCTAATGGTGTAAATATATATATATTTTTTTCCATTTTAGATGAATTTACCGATAGACACAACTGACAAGGATGTTAATCCCACTGTATCGTACAGCTTAGTAAACCACACGGACAAATTTGATATAGATTCTCAATCAGGTACTTAGGGAACGACCATTTAACATGAAGGGGAGGGTTATGGTTTTTTTCTAAAAGAATATTCTGATTCCCAATGTTGCTGAAAAATATATTCTGATTTTGGTGGAGGAAAAAAAAAATAATCTGATTCAGAGTTTTTGTCATAACCTAATGTTAAATTCTGGAGAAAAAAAATTGCGCTTTGCGCGACAAAAAAAATAACCATTCTAACTCTTGTGTTGTCCGAAAAGAAAATTCTGAACAAAACAAAAAACCATAACCCCCCCTTCAAGTTAAATGGTCGGTCCCTTATATAGCATACAAATGTGTCTACAGATCACAAAGAAAAAAATATAACATCAAATCAAGTTGACAGATCACACAGAATATAATGCAATCAATCAACCACCCCACAACTATTTTTACTTCAGCCTGTTTAGTCACAATCACCCATATTTTAGTTTTACCGTAATTGTTCGTCACATCGTGCAGTCATAATCAAAACTATTTTACCGTAATTATTCGTCATGTCGTGCAGTCATAATCACCACTATTTTACCATAGTTGTTCGTCATGTCGTGCATTCATAATCACCACTATTTTACCATAATTGTTTGTCATGTCGTGCAGTCGTAATAAAAACTATTTTATCATAATTGTTCGTCATATCGTGCAATCATAATCACCCCTTTTTTACCGTAATTGTTTGTCATGTCGTGCAGTCATAATCAAAACTATTTTACCATAATTGTTCGTCATATCGTGCAGTCATAATCACCACTATTTTACCGTAATTGTTTGTCATGTCGTGCAGTCATAATCAAAACTATTTTACCATAATTGTTCGTCATATCGTGCAGTCATAATCACCACTATTTTACCGTAATTGTTTGTCATGTCGTGCAGTCATAATCATCACTATTTTACCGTAATTGTTTGTCATGTCGTGCAGTCATAATCACCATTATTTTACCGTAATTGTTTGTCATGTCGTGCAGTCATAATCAAAACTATTTTACCATAATTGTTCGTCATATCGTGCAGTCATAATCACCACTATTTTACCATAATTGTTTGTCATGTCGTGCAGTCATTATCAAAACTATTTTACCATAATTGTTCGTCATATCGTGCAGTCATAATCACCACTATTTTACCGTAATTGTTCGTCATGTCGTGCAGTCATAATCACCACTATTTTACCGTAATTGTTCGTCATGTCGTGCAGTCATAGTCACCACTATTTTACCATAATTGTTCGTCATGTCGTGCAGTCATAATCAAAACTATTTTACCTCACGTTATACTCACAAGCAACAATATCTTATGTCAATTTTCTCAGTCAAAATTACCAGTATTATCCTTATTTTTATTTGCAATCAACACAATTTCACTCTGTATGTTATGCCATACTCAAGACATAACTTTATTGTAATTGAAGAGTTGCAACTGTCTAGTGGAGTTTTAACTGTGCCAAATGCAGTTTTACCTGGCGACATGTACAAAAATGTAGCAACTCTTCAAGAACTTGTTACATAATAATTGCATTAGAATTTGTTGTCACCTTGTACAGTCATAATCTCTAACAATTTATCTCACGTTTCAGTCACAACCAGCTCTATATTACTTTGTGTTGCTTGGACACAATCTCCACTAGTTTGCTATTATTTCATTCAAGGCATTATCACTAATAATTTAGTCAAACCTGCCCATACAGTCACCTTTATAAAACGGTCACATTTTTCTTGTCCTGTCATAGAAAGTTTTATATGAATTGGACCTCTTTTAAGAGGTCACCTGTCTTATAAGGTCACTTTTTCTTGGTTCCAAGGGTGACCTCTTAATACAGGTTCAACTCTACTTCATTTTGTTTAGTAATTATAATTCAAATACTAACGATTTAGTGAACAATGAGTGTTATTCAATTTCAGGTATCATCAAAGCAAAGGCAGACATTGACAGGGAGACAACTCCGATACTGCATGTTTCTGTTAATGCTTCAGATGGTGTGAATTCTGCGACTGCTGTTATTGTTGTCAATATTGAGGATATAAATGATAACCATCCTTCTTTTACAAGTACATATAGGTAAGTAATTTTTATTTATCATGGTTCAATAGGTAGACGAATGTACTCTTATCATATGGGGCAGTCATGATCATATGGTAGTTGGATTTATAACTACCTGTGCAATCGGTGCCTATCAGCACTAACGTTGCAAATTCGAACCCCGCTCAGGCGAGGTGTACTTGATACAACATTATGTTTTAAAGTTTGTCTGACTTGCCGCAGGTCGGTGGTTTTTTCTTGGGACTCCAGTTTCCTCCACCAATAAAACTGACTGCCAAGATATAACTGAAATATTGTTGAAAGTGGCATTAAACACCATAAGCCATAAACCTTATCATATGAATGTTGTTTACAAATTTTCAAAACATACAGCACACCAAGTTTAACATTTACTTGCAGGTAGTTATTATTTGTTTATTTGTTCAGATGATCTATGTCGTACCTAATTGTTGGCCATCATCATTAATCAACCCAGCAATTGATATTCTGCATACCCCCCTTTTTTTCCATCTTGAAATGCTACTATTTGAACAGTCCAATTGCATTGACTTGTTAATGTTTTGCAATGTTAGGTCACTGACTCATATATTATTTTTTTCTGGTACCTGATTTATGTTGAGCAACGGTAAGAAACGGTAACAGTATAAGTAAGGATGGATGTCATAGAGGACACCATCATAAATGATTAGAACGATGTTTGTTTTAGCTATTTTTTGGACAATTTAACAGTTGTTTTGGGGCTCTCTCACATTGCTTTCTATCTGTTTCTAAAGGTCGAACTAATAACAATGGATGTATATTGTCTTTGTATTTCCCGATGAATACTTCTACTATATATAAATCATTCTACACATTTTAAAGGACAAATATATATATAAATATATACTGTCAACGGAATCTACAGTTTGTAATAATGACATCAAGGAAATGTGAATAGAGGGATTAGGGTTATGGAGTTTAACTCCACTTTCAATAATATTTCAGTTATATCGTAGTGGTCAGTTTTATTGGTGGAGGAAACCGGAGTACGTGGAGAAAACCACCGACATGGCACAAGTCACTGACAAACTATATTATATAATGTTGTATCGAGTACACCTTGCGTCAGCAGGATTCGAACTCACAACGCTAATGGTGATAGGCACAGATTGCACAGGTAGTTGGAAATCCAACTACCATACAATCACGGCCCTGTATGTATACTGTCAACCGAATCTACAGTTAATAAAATTGACATCAAGGAAATGTAAATAAAAATTAGATTTGTTTGTGTTACAGCTTTACAGTAGATGAAAACAGCCCAATTGGAGAAAGTGTTGTTACTATATCTGCTAGCGATAGTGATATTGGCAAAAACGCTCAAATAACCTACCAAATACACAGTGATGGTGGATACTTTAGAATTAACCAAACAACAGGGGAGATAACCATTTCTAGAAACCTTGATCGTGAGATGAATGCTACCCACAAACCAATTGTTTACGCCCGCGATAATGGAGACATTATATTATCTTCTTCTGTAACAGTAACGATATCTGTCAACGACATCAACGATAACGCTCCAATCTTTAGCTCAGATCGAATAATGGTCGAATTCGAGGAGAACAAGGACTGTTCGAATACTATAACAACTCTATTGGCTACTGACAGCGATAAACCTAACAGCGAATATAGTCGAATAACATATTCTCTTGTAAGGTAAAAATCAATGATATTTAAACTTATTATAATTATTGTTTAAAGCCAGGCAATAATTCTTTCTAGTGGTATCATGGCCCAGAAGGTGTCATTTTTTTATGTGATTATGTTCATGATACCTGCATTGTACCAGAACTGCATTTTGTGTTTTTGTTTCGCTTGAATTTTTAGATTCTGATAATTGATGTGTAACACCACTTACGATAATATTACAGTAATATTGTGGTGTTAAATTCTGTTTGTTGAGGAAATCGGAGTTCCAAGGGAAAACTGCCGACTGAAGGTATTTAACAACTTTGTGACATGAAGCTGTATCGCGTAAACCCTGATTCGAACAGGAAACAAAATCTCAGGCATAGATTGTACTGGTAAATATAAATGATTTGATTGATTTTTGATTTTTGGTGTTTAACGCCACTTTCAGCAATATTTCAGCTATTTCATGGTGACTAGTTTTAGTGGTGGAAGAAGCGGGAGTACCCGGAGAGAACCACCGACCATGGGCAAGCAACTAGTAAGCTTTATCACTTGCAGTTGCGAGTCGAGTGCACCCTTTTTTGTAATTTACAAAGCCGGGCGCGAACTCATGCCGTATTGGTGATAGTCTTGTATGAGTTGTTAGGTAATCCAACTACCTAACTCATTGAGCCATCCGGGCCCTAAATATAAATGAAGTTGCAATATAAGATCACATCTATTGTGATTACCCTGCATACTTGTGAATTATTGGTATTTATCGTCCCTATCAGTATTTCGCCAGCTAAATCATGACTAACAGACATGTCAGGCTTGTCAGCTATATCATGAATAATATACTTATTTGGAGAGCAAATTACGGACATACAGATGGAACCACTGGCTTTTGGTAGGTGTTTGGAAACGTTTACTATTGAGGTGGATGTTGGGAATTGGATCCTTGTCAGTGATATTACATTTGGAGCCAAAAGTAGGCAATCTTTTCCACCATGCTCCATGTATTTCAGAATTTGGGTTTTAGATTTATTTTGTTGTGGTTGGCTATAGTATTTAATTTAATTGTTTTCACATTATTATTGAATTCTCATATACAGAATGTTTCTACATGTGGTTCTCTCACAAGAAAAATACAGTGACACCTGTCAAAACTTTTGTGCTCATAATAAACAGGTGTTGATTTATACAGGTTAAGTTAGCAAATATTTCCTACACTGGGACTTTATTTAAGGTTCGGTTTATGCATGATTTCAATTTATTCATGGTTCGGTTTAGACAGCTCCACTGTAAAACGAATCCAAAAACATCGAATTTTGATTAAATAACCGAAGAGAGAAATATATTGAAGATGTTTATGAAGATGTGTCTATGAGTTTGTATCATACAACCATATTATAACTCATTTAACTGTTACGTTTGTAGTTCAGATAACATTGAATACATGATATACCTATGCGACCGCAATAATCCAGTCTCATAGATATACCATTCGACAATAAATAACTACTAGCATTTTAATATCACTCATTCATCCATGACAAGAAAAGTTTCAAGATAGCAAAGGGTTGATTAGAAGTCATTAATTGGGGGACAGACAATACAAGGTCCAAAGAAAAGGACAAACAACGATCTACAAACACTACACAGAAAACTAAAGCAACGTGAAAACAACAACAAAACGGAGGTGAACTCAGATGTGTCTGGTCCACTATATTGCGTTATTTTAAAGTTCTAAATCTAAATAAAGAAATTATATCGTTGTGCTATCCATTTTCAAGAAGATAGAAGATCATGGAATGTTACATGAAGAGGCTGAAGATACCAAAGGGTTATTTAGAATCCGTAAATCAAATAAGTAAATACAACACAATGACTAAAAGGAAAAGGATAAACAACAATATACAAAATACTACATAGCTAACAAAAGATCGAGTAACGTGAACCTAACTAATAATCGGGGGTGAACTCAGATTCTCCAGAAGGGTAAGCAGTTCCTCCTCCACTAGCGACACCCATCACGTAATCTTAGATACAACATAGGTGTATCTTTGTGTTGACCCCCTATATATCGATGCCCTCATTGTTTTCTATAATGTATTCAGTAGCCCGCACAGAAATATGTGCATTGCAACAAATGTGTGTGCTTGATATGATACTACACAACATTAACATCCAGTGAAATAACTAATAGGTAATTTTGAACTTGTGAACAGACTTTAATGGCGTCATTTATTTTCTATGCTTCTCAGTTTTGTTTTGCAACAATGGCAGCCAGTGAAATAACTTATACATTTCTTTATTATTTGTAGTGGGTCAGACCATTTTCAGATTAATTCATCAACGGGATTGTTAAGATGTAAAACAATGTTGGATTATGAGAATATCAATTCATATACTCTGCTGGTTAAAGCACAGGACAATGGTTCACCGGCGTTATCATCAAGTACGACAGTTATTATCAATGTAAAGGATATAAATGACAACACTCCAACATTTGTTGATGCAAAGAATTCTATCACAATAAGGTTTGTAATACTAAAGAATTCGATCACAATAAAGTTTGTAACCCTAAAGAATTCTATCGCAATAAGGTTTGTAACACTAAAGAATTCTATCACAATAAAGTTTGTAACACTAAAGAATTCTATCACAATAAAGTTTGTAACACTAAAGAATTCTATCACAATAAGGTTTGTAACACTAAAGAATTCTATCACAATAAGGTTTGTAACACTAAAGAATTCTATCACAATAAGGTTTGTAACACTAAAGAATTCTATCACAATAAAGTTTGTAACACTAAAGAATTCTATCACAATAAGGTTTGTAACACTAAAGAATTCTATCACAATAAGGTTTGTAACACTAAAGAATTCTATCACAATAAGGTTTGTAATACTAAAGAATTCGATCACAATAAAGTTTGTAACACTAAAGAATTCTATCACAATAAGGTTTGTAACACTAAAGAATTCTATCACAATAAGGTTTGTAACCCTAAAGAATTCTATCGCAATAAGGTTTGTAACACTAAAGAATTCTATCACAATAAAGTTTGTAACACTAAAGAATTCTATCACAATAAAGTTTGTAACACTAAAGAATTCTATCACAATAAAGTTTGTAACACTAAAGAATTCTATCACATTAAGGTTTGTAACACTAAAGAATTCTATCACAATAAGGTTTGTAACCCTAAAGAATTCTATCGCAATAAGGTTTGTAACACTAAAGAATTATATCACAATAAAGTTTGTAACACTAAAGAATTCTATCACAATAAGGTTTGTAACACTAAAGAATTCTATCACAATAAGGTTTGTAACACTAAAGAATTCTATCACAATAAAGTTTGTAACACTAAAGGAGTCTATGCCATATTTGAACCACCAAATGATTATATTATATGTAAGGTTTGAACCCCAAAGAATTCTATAATAAGTACGATTTGTACCTCCAAACGTTTATATGGAAGAAAACAAAAATTGTAATTGCAAAGGTTTACAAAGTAAATTGTATTTAAAGGATCAAAGCCGACCAATAAAGCACATCATTCAATTTATGATAAATATTTCTAGAGAAGGTTAGATATTTTTTACTTTAAGCTAAAGTTGTCTAATGAAAGAAGATAATATAATTTTATTATGTGATTTATGCATAATTATCGGTAATTTGAACATTTCCCTTTGATCTCATTTAGTGATATATCAATATCAACAAATTGTCTCTGATTCTTGAAATTATCTGTCAGTGTGACGTCAAACACACTATGCCTTACTGATAAAAACAATGATGTCAGTTTTGAAGGTCTCGACATACCTCATCGCTTGTGTCGTAGCTTTTGTTATCAGACTCCCTGGGATAAAAGTGACAATGTCTGTCTCGACCTTCTAAGCTGCCGTTATTCTATATATTTTATGTATGCATTTGTATTTCTTTTATTAGATGATACATTCTCAGAATTAAATTCAATTGATATTTGTAGATATTTCTCTGGGTCAATCGAGCGACTGATCGAAGTATTATATGTGGTTGACTTGGATAATGGTGACAACGGAAAAGTTACCTTAGCTATTTCTGGCAGTGCTGCAGCATTTTTGACAATAGACAGCAAGGGTGTATTAAAAACTAAAGCATTACCAAATAATCCAAATGATGGGTCGTATAATCTTACAATAACAGCTACTGACATGGGCACTCCATCTTCCTTAACCTCCTCACATTTAATGAACGTAATGGTCAATAAGATCTCACAACCTATTACATTTTCAAGACAAGAAATAATGATGACTGTAAGGGAAAACAGTAACATTGGAGTAGAAATTGGAAGTATATCTACAGCAGTGAATAAAACATCAGGTACCATTGTTACATTTGAAATAATTAATGAAAAGCCAGATATTAAATTCAGCTTAAATTCAGATGATGGAAAAGTTACTTTAAAAAATTACACAGACAGGGAAATCGATGATATCCATGAATTTGTTGTACGTGTGAAAAACAAAGTTGATGACGCTCAAAGTGATCTTGCATTAGTAAGTATATACTTAATTGATTGATTCATTGATTGGTGTTTAGCACAAACTTGAGCAGTATTTCAGCTATATCGTGATGGGAACAAATTTTATATAATTGATATAGCACAGATATTTTCATTTTAAATAATTCAGATTATTCATTTTGTATTGAATATGAATGAATATATTTAATATCACTTCAAAGTAGACAAATATCACTCCAATGCCACATAAAAGTAAATACATATCATTAAGAAGGCACAAGGAAATAATTTGATAGTGCTTGTATGACTCTACAAAGTAATCTGGTGTCGCTTTCTTGGCACACGAAAATAGACAAATATCGTTTGAATTACATATAAACGTAGGCTACTATTGTTTGTATGGAACTTAAAAACAAACTAGCATACATAATTTAAGATGGCTTTTCAGCAGTAAATCAAGACTGATTGGAAGATCTCCCATCCGCATTAAACTATGTCATGCGGATGATTGGAAGACCTCCCATCCACATTAAACTATGTCATGCAGATGATTGGAAGACCTCCCATCCACATTAAGCTATGTCATGTGGATGATTGGAAGACCTCCCATCCACATTAAGCTGCAGTATGTCATGCAGATGATTGGAATACCTCCCATCCACATTAAACTATGTCATGTGGATGATTGGAAGACATTCCATCCACATTAAACTATGTCATGCGGATGATTGGAAGACCTCCCATCCACATTAAACTATGTCATGTGGAAGATTGGAAGACCTCCCATCCATATTAAGCTACGGTATGTCATGCGGATGATTGGAAGATCTCCCATCCACATTAAACTATGTCATGCGGATGATTGGAAGACCTCCCATCCACATTAAACTATGTCATGCAGATGATTGGAAGACCTCCCATCCACATTAAACTATGTCATGTGGATGATTGGAAGACCTCACATCCACATTAAACTATATCATGTGGATGATTGGAAGACATTCCATCCACATTAAACTATGTCATGCAGATGATTGGAAGACCCCCCATCCACATTAAACTATGTCATGCGGATGACATTGGTTCGATAACACAAGAAACTAAAGTAATATTGCTTCGACTACACATGAAAGTAAAGTATTGCTTAGATGACAGCTGGTAGTAAACTGATATTGCTTTGTTAAAACTAAATGTATATAACAGGACACATTTTAAATATTTTAATTGCTATATTGTTTTCATTCTGTTCCCCTGTCTATTTATCTATCTTAAGATACTGTCAAACCTGCCTATGAAGTCGCCTCTATTAAGCAGTCACCTGTATTAAAAGGTCACCTCTTTCTTGTCCTGTCATAGAAAATTTCATATGAATTGAACCTCCTTTAAGAGGTCACCTGTCTTGAAAGACCACTTTTTCTTTGTCCCAAAGGTGACCTCTTAATACAGGTTTGCATGTAGTTTGATTTATATGTAAATATGAGGTTAGATATTTGCCATTGACAAATTTATCATACAAATATACAATATGTACAGTGACCTCGTAAAGAGAAATCTTTCAAGCCATTTACACCAATATTTCAGCAATATCATGGCAATTGGTTGAATGCAAACTGACAACCACTTTCCGAATGTCACTGTCAGACTTTATATCATAGCGATGTACATGTATCTAGTACATCTCGCCACGTGGGGACGTCGAACCCACAACAGTAATGGTGATAGGCTTTGATTGCATTAGTATATATTTATCCTACTAATATATTGATCGTGCCACAATGACTGACCCCAGTCCCTTTTATACTCTTCTCTATAAAACCTTGGACCTGTATGAAAAGGTTCTTAATCTTTATGAAACGAACAGATGATTATCTCGTTAACATCTTCAAACTCTTCAGACAGTTATATTGTTTTTACAACACTTATTGAGGCCGACATGCTGTACATCTACATAGAAATAACAAAATACCCAAAACATTATATAAAAGATATCAATAACTTATATACACAAGACATATTCTGATTTTATATTCGAATTGAACAATTATAAACCCCCCCCACACACACACACCCCCACACCCCTAAAAAAAAAACAAAAAAAAACAACTATCAAATCAATTTCAACAGATACATCCACCTTTATTGTTTATGATAGTCGATATTTTCAATTTCAGGTGAGAGTTCAAATTCTGGATGAAAATGACAACAAACCTATTTTTGACAGACCTACATTCTATTTCAAAATAAGGGAAGATTCATCGTCAGATACAACACTAAATCCCACGGATGTTAAAGTTATAGCTACTGATGCTGACATTGACGCGAATGCTGAAATAAAGTACAAAGTATTAGAATTTGGTGGTGAGTAATTTAAAGACGCTACTGAATTGATATATGCAGTTGAGGTAAGGGAGAGGGGGGGATTGTGATGTTAAAAGTCAGTTTTATTGATAGAGGAAACCAAAGTACATGGAGAAAACCACCGACCTGCCGTAAGTCACTGACAAACTTGATCACATAATATCGAGTACACCTCGCCATGATCGGGATTCAAACTCACAACTTTAGTGGTGATAGGCACTGATTGCATAGGTAGTTCTAAATCCGATTACCATATGATCATGACCACGAGGCCCCTTGGAGGAAATGATCGATCATATACATGTGTATAATATGTTTGTTAAGAGGTATCGATTTTGCTTCTGTTTTTACGATTTTGCAACTGCTCCAATAGTGTGAGTTTTTATACCCCCGCTCGACGAGAGTCGGGGGTATATAGCGATCCTCATGTCCGTCCGTCCGTCACACTTTTGGTTTCCGGATAATAATTAAAGTACCGCTCAACCAAATCTTTTCAAACTTTCACACATTGCTGTGTACCATAAAATACAGGTTAAGTTTGATTACGTCGTACCTGAGTTATGGCCCTTTTTCTCTTAGAAAATAGGGACTTGTTAGGTTTCCGGATGATATTTAAAGTATGGCTCAACCAAATCTTTTCAAACTTTAACACAATGCTGTGGACCATTAAATACAGGTTAAGTTCGATTACGGTGTATTTCACATTTACCGTTCCTGAGTTATGGCCCTTTTTCTCTTAGAAAATAGGGACTTTTTAGGTTTCCGAATGATATTTAAAGTACCGCTCAACCAAATCTTTTCCAACTTTAACACAATGCTGTATACCATAAAATACAGGTTAAGTTTGATTATGGTGTATTTCACATTTACCATTCCTGAGTTATGGCCCTTTTTCTCTTAGAAAATAGGGACTTTTTAGGTTTTCCGGATGATATTTAAAGTATGGCTCAACCAAATTATTTCAAACTTAAACACAATGCTGTGGACCATTAAATACAGGTTAAGTTCAATTACGGTGTATTTCACATTTACCGTTCCTGAGTTATGGCCCTTTTTCTCATAGAAAATAGAGACTTTTTAGGTTTCCGAATGATATTTAAAGTATGGCTCAACCAAATCTTTTCAAACTTTAACACAATGCTGTGGACCATTAAATACAGGTTAAGTTCAATTACGATGTATTTCACATTTACCGTTCCTGAGTTATGGCCCTTTTTCTCTTAGAAAATAGGACTTTTTAGGTTTCCGAATGATATTTAAAGTACCGCTCAACCAAATCTTTTCAAACTTTAACACAATGCTGTATACCATAAAATACAGGTTACCTTTGATTATGGTGTATTTCACATTTACCGTTCATAAGCTATGGCCCTTTTTCTCTTAGAAAATAGGGACTTTCTAGGTTTCCAAATGATATTTAAGGTACGACTCAACCAAATCTTTTCAAGCTTTAACACAATGCGATGTACCATAAAATACAGATTAAGTTCGATTTTGGTGAAATTGACATTTACCGTTCATGAATTATGGCCCTTTTTCTCTTAGAAGATAGGGACTTTAAAGGTTTCTGGATGAAAATTTGGAATGCGGGGGTATCTGTGATCACCAGATCAACTTTCTCTAGTTTTTTCATGTTATTTGAAACACTTCAACGATTAAAATAAATTGAAATGGAAATTTTGGGTAGAAATAATAAGAAATCTACAAATATATGTTGCATAATAAGAAAACAATATGTTATAGATAAGATTGCTTGCGATGACACAATTGCAGTTTCTCTGAATTGTCCATTTTTAATTTCCCTTTCTGTATTCTCTAACAATTATTATAAAACAAGATATATATTTCTTTCAGGATGTGCAGATTTATTTACCGTCAAGGAAAATTCCATAGTGTTAAGAGACACCATAGACTATGAATTATATAACTTTTGTAAATTGACTGTAAAGGTAAATATGAATGAACACCAGATACCTGTATTAATTGTATGCACCAGATGCACATTTCATTTATATTACGACAGATCGGTGGTTTCCTCTACCAATAAAACTGACCGCCACGATATAACTGAAATATTGCTGGAAGTGGCATTAAACACCATAAAAAAAAAAAAAACATACCATATAATTTCATCAGTGGTGCTCAAAACAAAACAGGTGAAAATACAATGTGAATATCAAGTATTTATGAACGGGAAACACCAAAATGTCTTAATTGAAAGGAAAACAGTTTTTCTATGCATTAATTGTATGAACCTTAAATTGCGAGAGAGAAATTCAAATCACATGTATTTTATAATCGATATAGTACCAATGAATTTCCTGACAGAATTGGGGTGCTGGTTTGGTGGTACACTTCCGGATGACTCATTCAGCCGTGGTGATGAACAAGGAATTATTGCAATTTTTGTGTTAGTGATCAGTGTATACACATCGATAACACCAAAGATTGCGCAACACTGTATAAGCAGTATAATGATGTGCTGAGACCAATTTTTATTAAATGTATTTCTTTGTTTCTCTTCAGGCCTACAACCCAAACAATGAAACAATGAGTTCTACTGTTAATATAGATATAAACGTACTTGATGTTAATGACAATCCACCAGAATTTCTACAACATACTAACAACGTTTATACAGTCTCTGTACGTGAGGATATAACAATTAATACTGAGGTAGGTCTAACAACGTTTATACAGTCTCTGTACGTGAGGTTACAACAATTAATACTGAGGTAGGTCTAACAACGTTTATACAGTCTCTGTACGTGAGGTTACAACAATTAATACTGAGGTAGGTCTAACAACGTTTATACAGTCTCTGTACGTGAGGTTACAACAATTAATACTGAGGTAGGTCTAACAACGTTTATACAGTCACTGTACATGAGGATATAACAATTAATACTGAGGTAGGTCTAACAACGTTTATACAGTCTCTGTACGTGAGGTTACAACAATTAATACTGAGGTAGGTCTAACAACATTTATACAGTCTCTGTACGTGAGGTTACAACAATTAATACTGAGGTAGGTCTAACAACGTTTATACAGTCTCTGTACGTGAGGTTACAACAATTAATACTGAGGTAGGTCTAACAACATTTATACAGTCTCTGTATGTGAGGTTACAACAATTAATACTGAGGTAGGTCTAACAACGTTTATACAGTCTCTGTATGTGAGGTTACAACAATTAATACTGAGGTAGGTCTAACAACGTTTATACAGTCTCTGTACGTGAGGTTACAACAATTAATACTGAGGTAGGTCTAACAACGTTTATACAGTCTCTGTATGTGAGGTTACAACAATTAATACTGAGGTAGGTCTAACAACGTTTATACAGTCTCTGTACATGAGGATATAACAATTAATACTGAGGTAGGTCTAACAACGTTTATACAGTCACTGTACATGAGGATATAACAATTAATACTGAGGTAGGTCTAACAACGTTTATACAGTCACTGTACATGAGGATATAACAATTAATACTGAGGTAGGTCTAACAACGTTTATACAGTCTCTGTACGTGAGGATACAACAATTAATACTGAGGTAGGTCTAACAACGTTTATAGTCTCTGTACGTGAGGTTACAACAATTAATACTGAGGTAGGTCTAACAACGTTTATACAGTCTCTGTACGTGAGGATACAACAATTAATACTGAGGTAGGTCTAACAATGTTTATACAGTCTCTGTACGTGAGGATATAACAATTAATACTGAGGTAGGTCTAACAACGTTTATACAGTCACTGTATGTGAGGATATAACAATTAATACTGAGGTAGGTCTAACAACGTTTATACAGTCTCTGTACGTGAGGATACAACAATTAATACTGAGGTAGGTCTAACAACATTTATACAGTCACTGTACGTGAGGATATAACAATTAATACTGAGGTAGGTCTAACAACGTTTATACAGTCACTGTACGTGAGGATATAACAATTAATACTGAGGTAGGTCTAACAACGTTTATACAGTCACTGTACGTGAGGATATAACAATTAATACTGAGGTAGGTCTAACAACGTTTATACAGTCTCTGTATGTGAGGTTACAACAATTAATACTGAGGTAGGTCTAACAATGTTTATACAGTCTCTGTACGTGAGGATACAACAATTAATACTGAGGTAGGTCTAACAACGTTTATACAGTCTCTGTACGTGAGGATACAACAATTAATACTGAGGTAGGTCTAACAACGTTTATACAGTCTCTGTACGTGAGGATACAACAATTAATACTGAGGTAGGTCTAACAACGTTTATACAGTCTCTGTACGTGAGGATACAACAATTAATACTGAGGTAGGTCTAACAACGTTTATACAGTCTCTGTATGTGAGGATACAACAATTAATACTGAGGTAGGTCTAACAACGTTTATACAGTCTCTGTACGTGAGGATACAACAATTAATACTGAGGTAGGTCTAACAACGTTTATACAGTCTCTGTACGTGAGGATACAACAATTAATACTGAGGTAGGTCTAACAACATTTATACAGTCTCTGTACGTGAGGATACAACAATTAATACTGAGGTAGGTCTAACAACGTTTATACAGTCTCTGTACGTGAGGATACAACAATTAATACTGAGGTAGGTCTAACAACGTTTATACAGTCTCTGTACGTGAGGTATAACAATTAATACTGAGGTAGGTCTAACAACGTTTATACAGTCTCTGTACGTGAGGTTACAACAATTAATACTGAGGTAGGTCTAACAACGTTTATACAGTCTCTGTACGTGAGGATACAACAATTAATACTGAGGTAGGTCTAACAACGTTTATACAGTCTCTGTACGTGAGGTTACAACAATTAATACTGAGGTAGGTCTAACAACGTTTATACAGTCTCTGTACGTGAGGTTACAACAATTAATACTGAGGTAGGTCTAACAACGTTTATACAGTCTCTGTACGTGAGGATACAACAATTAATACTGAGGTAGGTCTAACAACGTTTATACAGTCTCTGTACGTGAGGATACAACAATTAATACTGAGGTAGGTCTAACAACGTTTATACAGTCACTGTACATGAGGATATAACAATTAATGCTGAGGTAGGTCTAACAACGTTTATACAGTCTCTGTACGTGAGGTTACAACAATTAATACTGAGGTAGGTCTAACAACGTTTATACAGTCTCTGTACGTGAGGTTACAACAATTAATACTGAGGTAGGTCTAACAACGTTTATACAGTCTCTGTATGTGAGGTTACAACAATTAATACTGAGGTAGGTCTAACAACGTTTATACAGTCTCTGTACGTGAGGATATAACAATTAATACTGTGGTAGGTCTAACAACGTTTATACAGTCTCTGTACGTGAGGATATAACAATTAATACTGAGGTAGGTCTAACAACGTTTATACAGTCTCTGTACGTGAGGTTACAACAATTAATACTGAGGTAGGTCTAACAACGTTTATACAGTCTCTGTACGTGAGGTTACAACAATTAATACTGAGGTAGGTCTAACAACGTTTATACAGTCTCTGTACGTGAGGATACAACAATTAATACTGAGGTAGATCTAACAACGTTTATACAGTCACTGTACGTGAGGTTACAACAATTAATACTGAGGTAGGTCTAACAACGTTTATACAGTCTCTGTACGTGAGGATACAACAATTAATACTGAGGTAGGTCTAACAACGTTTATACAGTCTCTGTACGTGAGGATACAACAATTAATACTGAGGTAGATCTAACAACGTTTATACAGTCACTGTACGTGAGGTTACAACAATTAATACTGAGGTAGGTCTAACAACGTTTATACAGTCTCTGTACGTGAGGATACAACAATTAATACTGAGGTAGATCTAACAACGTTTATACAGTCACTGTACGTGAGGTTACAACAATTAATACTGAGGTAGGTCTAACAACGTTTATACAGTCTCTGTACGTGAGGATACAACAATTAATACTGAGGTAGGTCTAACAACGTTTATACAGTCTCTGTACGTGAGGATACAACAATTAATACTGAGGTAGGTCTAACAACGTTTATACAGTCACTGTACATGAGGATATAACAATTAATGCTGAGGTAGGTCTAACAACGTTTATACAGTCTCTGTACGTGAGGTTACAACAATTAATACTGAGGTAGGTCTAACAACGTTTATACAGTCTCTGTACGTGAGGTTACAACAATTAATACTGAGGTAGGTCTAACAACGTTTATACAGTCTCTGTACGTGAGGATACAACAATTAATACTGAGGTAGGTCTAACAACGTTTATACAGTCTCTGTACGTGAGGATACAACAATTAATACTGAGGTAGGTCTAACAACGTTTATACAGTCTCTGTACGTGATGTATAACAATTAATACTGAGGTAGGTCTAACAACGTTTATACAGTCTCTGTACGTGAGGTTACAACAATTAATACTGAGGTAGGTCTAACAACGTTTATACAGTCTCTGTACGTGAGGATACAACAATTAATACTGAGGTAGGTCTAACAACGTTTATACAGTCTCTGTACGTGAGGATACAACAATTAATACTGAGGTAGGTCTAACAACGTTTATACAGTCACTGTACATGAGGATATAACAATTAATACTGAGGTAGGTCTAACAACGTTTATACAGTCACTGTACATGAGGATATAACAATTAATACTGAGGTAGGTCTAACAACGTTTATACAGTCTCTGTACGTGAGGATACAACAATTAATACTGAGGTAGGTCTAACAACGTTTATACAGTCTCTGTACGTGAGGATACAACAATTAATACTGAGGTAGGTCTAACAACGTTTATACAGTCACTGTACGTGAGGATATAACAATTAATACTGAGGTAGGTCTAACAACGTTTATACAGTCACTGTACATGAGGATATAACAATTAATACTGAGGTAGGTCTAACAACGTTTATACAGTCTCTGTACGTGAGGATACAACAATTAATACTGAGGTAGGTCTAACAACGTTTATACAGTCTCTGTACGTGAGGATACAACAATTAATACTGAGGTAGGTCTAACAACGTTTATACAGTCTCTGTACGTGAGGATACAACAATTAATACTGAGGTAGGTCTAACAACGTTTATACAGTCACTGTACATGAGGATATAACAATTAATGCTGAGGTAGGTCTAACAACGTTTATACAGTCTCTGTACGTGAGGTTACAACAATTAATACTGAGGTAGGTCTAACAACGTTTATACAGTCTCTGTACGTGAGGATACAACAATTAATACTGAGGTAGGTCTAACAACGTTTATACAGTCTCTGTACGTGAGGATACAACAATTAATACTGAGGTAGGTCTAACAACGTTTATACAGTCTCTGTACGTGAGGATACAACAATTAATACTGAGGTAGGTCTAACAACGTTTATACAGTCACTGTACATGAGGATATAACAATTAATGCTGAGGTAGGTCTAACAACGTTTATACAGTCTCTGTACGTGAGGATACAACAATTAATACTGAGGTAGGTCTAACAACGTTTATACAGTCACTGTACATGAGGATATAACAATTAATACTGAGGTAGGTCTAACAACGTTTATACAGTCTCTGTACGTGAGGATACAACAATTAATACTGAGGTAGGTCTAACAACGTTTATACAGTCTCTGTACGTGAGGATACAACAATTAATACTGAGGTAGGTCTAACAACATTTATACAGTCTCTGTATGTGAGGTTACAACAATTAATACTGAGGTAGGTCTAACAACGTTTATACAGTCTCTGTACGTGAGGTATAACAATTAATACTGAGGTAGGTCTAACAACGTTTATACAGTCTCTGTATGTGAGGTTACAACAATTAATACTGAGGTAGGTCTAACAATGTTTATACAGTCTCTGTACGTGAGGTTACAACAATTAATACTGAGGTAGGTCTAACAACGTTTATACAGTCTCTGTACGTGAGGTTACAACAATTAATACTGAGGTAGGTCTAACAACGTTTATACAGTCTCTGTATGTGAGGTTACAACAATTAATACTGAGGTAGGTCTAACAACGTTTATACAGTCTCTGTACGTGAGGTTACAACAATTAATACTGAGGTAGGTCTAACAACGTTTATACAGTCTCTGTACGTGAGGATACAACAATTAATACTGAGGTAGGTCTAACAACGTTTATACAGTCTCTGTACGTGAGGATACAACAATTAATACTGAGGTAGGTCTAACAACGTTTATACAGTCTCTGTACGTGAGGATACAACAATTAATACTGAGGTAGGTCTAACAACGTTTATACAGTCTCTGTACGTGAGGATACAACAATTAATACTGAGGTAGGTCTAACAACGTTTATACAGTCACTGTACATGAGGATATAACAATTAATACTGAGGTAGGTCTAACAACGTTTATACAGTCTCTGTACGTGAGGTTACAACAATTAATACTGAGGTAGGTCTAACAACGTTTATACAGTCTCTGTACGTGAGGATACAACAATTAATACTGAGGTAGGTCTAACAACGTTTATACAGTCTCTGTACGTGAGGATACAACAATTAATACTGAGGTAGGTCTAACAACGTTTATACAGTCTCTGTACGTGAGGATACAACAATTAATACTGAGGTAGGTCTAACAACGTTTATACAGTCTCTGTACGTGAGGATACAACAATTAATACTGAGGTAGGTCTAACAACGTTTATACAGTCACTGTACATGAGGATATAACAATTAATACTGAGGTAGGTCTAACAACGTTTATACAGTCACTGTACATGAGGATATAACAATTAATACTGAGGTAGGTCTAACAACGTTTATACAGTCTCTGTACGTGAGGATACAACAATTAATACTGAGGTAGGTCTAACAACGTTTATACAGTCACTGTACATGAGGATATAACAATTAATACTGAGGTAGGTATATAAATGTTAGAGAACTCCTAAGGGGCATTTAAAAATGGCATCATATTTTACCAATAAAAAAACCCACACATATTCTGATAGCATTACAATGAAAAATTAAAACAAATATCACTCTGTCAGAACAGTTCCAAAGTTTAATAGAAAGAAGCAAATTGGATACCCATACACCTATACATGACCGCTCACTTCCCTCCTATACACCTATACATGACCGCTCACTTCCCTCCCATACACCTATACATGACCGCTCACTTCCCTCCCATACACCTATACATGACTGCTCACTTCCCTGGCTTGGTACAGGTACAAAATGGATACCCATACACCTATACATGACCACTCACTTCCCTGGCTTGGTACAGGTACAAAATGGATACCCATACACCTAAACATGACCGCTCACTTCCCTGGCTTGGTACAGGTACAAAATGGATACCTATACATGACCGCTCACTTCCCTGGCTTGGTACAGGTACAAAATGGATACCCATACACCTATACATGACCGCTCACTTCCCTGGCTTGGTACAGGTACAAAATGGATACCTATACATGACCGCTCACTTCCCTGGCTTGGTACAGGTACAAAATGGATACCCATACACCTATACATGACCGCTCACTTCCCTGGCTTGGTACAGGTACAAAATGGATACCCATACACCTATACACGACCGCTCACTTCCCTGGCTTGGTACAGGTACATCAATAAAAATTGGTGGGGTTAAAAGAGATTGATGGGCCCAAACCTCCTTTCTTAATGAAATTAAGCGGTTGTGCAAGAGCTTTCCAGTCAAGCCTGCCCATGAAGTCACCTCTATTAAGTAGTCACCCGTCCTAGATAATTTCATATGAATTGAACATCTTTTAAGAGGTCGCCTGTCTTCTAAGGGCATTCTTTCTTTGTCCCAAAGGGGACCTCTTAATACAGGTTTGACTGTATATAAATTTCTATTTCTACCTATTTAACAGATTCCTTTGCTTGGACTGTTACGAGACAAAGATTCGAGAGAAAATGGTGATATAGAACTCTCAACTGTATCAAGCTGTTTGTTCGATATCAGACGTAGTAGTAACATGAAGATACAACTACGATTGAAAGGAGAGACAACTCTAGACTTTGAATCTAGCGTACATATGAATACCTGCATTATTAAGGCAATTGATAAAGGTGCACCTCCATTAACGGCTACAGCCACTCTCAGCATCAGCATAACGGATGTTAATGACCATAGGCCACAAATAACGAACCCCAACATCAATGTCAATGTGTCACGTGATGCTATAAGTAAATATGAGATTATCAGTCAAATTCCCGCCACTGATGCTGATTCATCAGAAAATGGACAGCTGCTTTACTCATTACGTAAGATATCATTTAACATAAGCCCAATTTTTGTTAATACTTAGCTCAATTATTTCTGTACACTTTAATATTATTATATCATTTTGTTGATAATGTAATGCAATATGTCCAGGAGACTTTGTGTCCGTAATTGTGTGGTAGTTGTATTGCCTCTTACCTATGTCTTATTATCACCAACCACATGGGAGGTGAAATGGTTAGCGTGCTCGCCTCGAGTGTGGAAAATTGTGGGTTCGAGTCCCGATCGAGTCAAACAAAAGACTATGAAATTGGAATTTGTTGCTTCTCCCCTAGTCAGGCAGTATTAAGGAGAAAGAGCAAAGATTGGTTGGTAATCAGGATTTGTCAGAGTGGGGTGACTTGTTTATCCGCGGACTGTTGTTTCAGTGAGCTAGCACTATAAAAATCTATAAAAACTAAGCGTGTTGGTCTAGTACAAAGCGGACCTCATCATCATCTCATTGAAAATTAACTTGTTCTCGCCATGATATAACTGGAAAAATGGCTAATCAATAAGGGACCGACCATTTAACTTGAAGGGGAGGGGGGGGGGGGGGGGGGGGGTTATGGTTTTTTGTTTCGTTCAGAAATTCTTTTTCGGACAACACGAGAGTTAGAATATTTATTTAACATTAGCTTATGTGACAAAAACTCTGAATCAGATTTTTTTTTTTCCTCCAACAAAATCAGAATATTTTTTCCAGCAACATTGGGAATCAGAATATTTTTTTTAGAAAAAAACCATAACCCCCCCCCCCCTTTCAAGTTAAATGGTTGTTCCCTAATAACTCACTCACTCTATTACCACCAAAGTAATGAGTTTGATTCGTGCACACGGTGAGGTGTATTCGGTGCAACATGATGTGATAAAGTTGACAGTGACTAGGGAGAGGTCAATGATTTTATGTGGTACTTGCCAGTTTCATTCAAATAAAAAAAATCTGAAAAACCGAAACTTAATCTGATTTCTACTAAAATAGACATAATGTTTTTTCCAATTATACATGATATTGGACTGAAAAAGGAAATTTTTTAACAGTGATAGTCAACAATTACATCAATATCAACAAAATGAACAACGTCACATGTCGTGGGCTTTTTTTCAGTTAAGATGAAAGGTGATTGTTCATTGTGTTGATGTTGGTGGAATTGATGACCATCACTGTTTAAACTTTATTTTCCTAACCATAAATCATCCAACACAACATAGCTGTACGAAACCATTTTTCTTTTGTAGAAGATTCTCAGTATTCATCCAAATTTACCATCGATCACACCACAGGAAGCATAGCTATTAATACTGTACTAAGATATACTCAAACTGATAAAATCACTTTGATTGTCATTGTATCTGATAAAGGTATACCTCCTTTATCATCGACAGCAGTGGTAAGTATCAACTAAATAAAGGGAAGTAACTGTGTAAGGTTTCCTAAAATTACCCCCCCTTACAATCATTTTGGTTACTATTTTGATACGTGTGAATCTGTATGTATCGAATGTCCATGTGTTATGCTTTCACATTTGATCATCTTCAACGTTGTTTTACATAAAATGTTTAATGTATATTTATAAAGGGGCTTGGCACCACGGCCGCAATCATATGGTAGCTAGATTCTTCATATATCTCTATCATTGACTATCGCCAATAAAGTTAGTGAGTTTGTTTCAAAATCTACTCGATTCAACTTTATCGGGTAGATTCAGTTTATCATTTATCTGCAGTACATTTATGACTTTCTCTGTATTGCTGTTTTCTATTACAGCATAGCTGAAAATAACACTGATATTCTTTATCTAGAACTCAAACCAAAATCCAGCAACCTATGCATGAAGCTAGAAATGTACTGGCGCCAATAAATATCCATTAAAGCTTAATAAGCAATACCACAGTTTAGAAACAAGTCAATTATGTCCTTGTATGAATTTTATAAGGGTTGAAATAATATCAAGCAATGATGTTCGTATATCCCTACGCATATGAGATCCACGCATACTATTTGAAAATTTTCACCGAGACATAAGGCTTGTAAGTGGTGTTATAGAGAGAAACTTTAAACTGGGGTTTGTGTGCTCGATCTTTTGTTTTCTGTGTAAGGTTTTTTAGATTGTTGTTTGTTCTGTTGTTCTTGTTCTTTTGTCCACTGTGTTGTCTGTCCTTCGATTTACGATTTCTGATTATCCCTTTTGTATCTTCATATTTTTCTTTCAACCCTCAATATAGTTCATGGAATTTATGTCCGTTGAACTTGTGTACTTCACTTTCTTTATATGTTGTTTCTCAAATCCCTCCATGATATAATTGATGAATATATTTTGTTGCAGGTGACAATGCTTATTACAGATGATAATCCAAGACCATACCTGGAACAAACTCCAGTCATTAACATACAAGAACACACGCTAATGGATGATGGTATAGTCCGTGTAAAGGCGTATGATGGGGTCAATGCCAATGGAGTGGTAAAAGAATGTGACTGTTTATTTAGGTTGGATACTAATAGAGGTATGATTGATTTTTTTTTTTTTTTTCTTTTTTTTTTTTTTGTGTTTTAGCACCACTTTCAGCAATATTTCAGCTATATCATGGCGACCAGTTTTAGTGGTGGAAGCAGCTGGAGTACCCAGAGAGCACCACCGGCCATGGACAAGCAACTGGTAAACTTTATCACTTGCGTCTGCTAGTCGAGTGCACCCTTAGAGGTATGATATATTCAGCAATCTCATTGTGGGATTGCTGGTTTAATAATAGGTCGGGTCTCACAGGGGAGATTATAATTTATCCTGCAATCAGTACATTTGCTGTACAAATATGCTATACGAATAAATTTTTGCTTTATTCGTACTAGACGAATCAACTTTTCGTACTATACGAATAAACTTTTCAGCCTACGAATAAACTTTCCTGGTACCCTGTAGATATGTACAGCGGAGGGCGCAGACAAGTATGAAACTGGTACTAATGTAACGCAGACCACGAAGAAGACACCCTTGACAACATTTATGAAAGGCGAGGAATGACGCTTGTTTCTGTCCTTTTTGTCTAAATCTGACAAGTTTTCCGACTTTTTTGACATTGCAGGATAAACACAAAATACGTACATTGTATATGAATTCTGCTACTTGAAAAGGAATGATTAGACCATATATTGTCTTGCTTCTTCGCTAACCACACAGACAAGCCTCAGAATATGAATAATGTGCGAAATGGAACAGCATGTATAAATATGAATTATTGTTTCAGTGAAATTTTTGTTGTTAAACAATAACACAATCATTTCATTTTGCAACAAAATAACAAATCTTCAATTCCTTAAAAGGGTAGTGTTCTGCTCAATCAGGATTCCTCCACTTTCATCATTTCTCTTTCATTCCATTTATATTTGCAACTTTGCTGTATTGGATAAACAAATGTTAGAGAATACTGAAGCGACAATTCAGAGAAACTGACAATATAGAGTACATAAGACGAAGAAAAACAAAATAAAAACACAACACAATGTTTTGGACACCACTATGCACAAATAAACACATAAAAAGGTAAATAAGACATGAACCCTCCTACAAACAACTAACGGTAAAGACAAACTGAATATTGTTTTTATGCGGAAATCGTAACAGAGATCACAACACGGAACTCAGAACGTAAAGACACCTAATAGAACAACACAAAAAAGCCTTGTCGAAGATAAACATCTCATCGTTTGCATTTTCTTTATATTGGTGATATTTGGTGATATTTATGATAACTTTCAAATGTTTGCTTTCAGATGACCTTGAAATTGACAATGATGGTAATGTTAGATTTAAGAGTCCGGCCAACAGCTTTGATAGAGAAAAGGAGGACAATAGTCAAGTATTTATCGGTGTAATAGCTACTGACAAAGATGATCCCCCAAAAGATTCTGACCCCATGATAATTATCATCCACATCACGGATATCAACGATCAATATCCACGTTTTACACCGGACATGTATCACTTTAAAGTATATCAGGTATGAATATATTAGGACTTATTTTGTCCTCAGTAGAAATTACTGATTAACACTGGAGCTGTCGTGGTCGTGATCATATTGTACTTGGATTTATAACTACCTATGCCCATCAGCGCCTAACACCCTTAACATTACGAGTTTGAACCCCGCTCAGGTGAGGTGTACTTGATACAACATTATGTGATAAAGTTTGTCAGTGACTTGCGACAGGTCAGTGGTTTTCTCCAGATACTCTGGTTTCCTCCACCAATGAAACAGACTGCCATGATATAGCTTAAATGTTGTTGAAAGTGGTGTTAAACACCATAGCCAAACCCCTAACCCTGATTAACACCATACAACATATGGTTGTAAGCATAAACATGCAATTGCCATGTCAGTAACTTTTTTTATTTAGAATAAAAAATAATTAACATTTTTCATTGAATCTTTTTAAAACAAAAAATGCATAATTTTGAAAATTCAGGACTAGATTTTCATATTTTTCTTGTTTTAATCATAAACATTGTTTGAAATGCTCAGGAATGTAAAATGACATCAAAAGAAAGCTTACACAGTGACAATCTACAATTCCAACAACATCAACAGAATGAACAAACCTCCTCTCCCCTGAAATCGTTGAACATGAAAGACACCATGACAAATGGCGTTGGATATCCTGGCTTGGAACAGGCACAGAAACATCTATTACTATAACATCAACGCTAGATTCAATGTCCAGTTAAGACCTCTAAATGTATATCAATGTACAAATGTGTATTCCAATGAACTTCATATTAAAGACACAACAGAAATATATTTACAAAATATAAATGTAAATGATGTGTAGCACAAAATGACTGTACATACAGATGTTTTCATTGGTATATGTAAAAACCAAAGCAAACGTGAAACAACAGTACACTTCACGTACACGGCTTTTGACATGTTCGTAAAATCATGGAGTTTATGAAAAGTTTGAAGATACCAAAATGTTTGTCAGGAAGTGTAAGTTCAGAACAGACCATGCAATAATTAAAAGAAATGGGACAAAACAAAAACAAGCAATAGTCCTTAAGACTCTACACAGAAAATAGATATCGAGCAACAAGAACCCTACTAAAACCGGGGATTATCGACTATGTTTTGCAAATTGTGTTGACTTTACTATTGTAGAAAGCACCAAATGGAGTACAGATAGGAACAGTTACTGCCATTGATAAAGATCTTGATCCTGATACTCGTTACTCCATTAACATCACAGAGAGTAGTTTTGGCTCGTCTGTAGTTTCCATCAATGAGACAACAGGGGAGATAACTAAATCTGGAAATATGACGTTAAATCAAACAAGCAATACACAAATAATGGTAGGTATCTATCTATTTTCATAAAATAATAAAAGGTTTGTCAAAAAGCTAGGAAGATTAGACTGGATGTAGTGTTATTAATCAAAAGAATTAGAGAACATCACCAACAGTACACTCGGGGACATCGTGGTCGTGATCCTATGATAGTTGGATTTATAACTACCTATGCAATCAGTGCCTATCACCACTAACATTGTTAGTTTGAATCCCGTTCAGGTGGGGTGTACTAGATACAACATTACCTGACAAAGTTTGACAGCGACTTGGGCAGGTTCCTCCACCAATAAAACTGACTGCCACGATATAACTGAAATATTGTTGAAAATGGCATTAAATACCCACCTAACCCAACAGTACACTCACTTATTATTAAATCTCCTGAAAGTTGGACATGAAGTTTGTACAGAAATACAGTATGCATCCTATAGAAAACTTTAGAGAACACCGAAGGGGCAATCAAAAATGGACAATCCAAAGAAAATGGCAATGTAAGTCGCACAAGACAAAGAAAAACAAAGCAAAAAACACAACACAAACAACGTAAACAAGACGTGAGCCCTCCTACAAACAACTGGAAGTAAGCACGAACTGAACATCGTTTTTATGCCGAAATCGTAATAGACATCAGAACATGGAACTCAGAACGTAAAAACAATACTGTGAATTCATTATTATTCATGGTATAGCATAAAACCATTAAATTAAGAATTCAACGAATATTTGTCACAATATATACTGACTGTCGCAAGAGATCCACAAATTTACGTATCCACGAAAATACTGTTTTTCCTCCAACTATGAAAATTGGAATCTACGAATTTAAATGAATTCACAGTAAAAAAAAAACACAAGCCTTCCTTATTTAAATGTTGATATGATCCACTGTTTAATCTTTGTATCATTAGTAGGGTACAGTGAATACATTTAGTATTATTTGTGTACTTTTCTATATAAACGTTAAAAAAGACTGAAGGGGCAATTAAGAATTTGACAGTCCAGAGACACGCATCATTGGGCATGAGACATAGAACAAAGACAAACAAAACAAAAAACACAACACAGAGAACAAGAATGAGCAACCTACAAAAAACAGGTGAACCCAGGTGCTCTCGAAGGGTGAGCAGATCCTGTTTCTTATAAGACACCCATCATGATACTCTTAATCATTTGTCACGATAAGTCTACTCTGGTATAATTTGCAGCATTGATAAAATGAGAAAGCGTTTGTTTGATATCATTTGTAATGTTAAATGTACTATTATTTGTAATGTTAAATGTACTATCATTTGTAATGTTAAATGTACTATTATTTGTAATGTTAAATGTACTATCATTTGTAATGTTAAATGTACTATTATTTGTAATGTTAAATGTACTATTATTTGTAATGTTAAATGTACTATTATTTGCAGCATTAATTCTTCATTTCATACTATTTTTAAGATTAGGTGTATTATCTGTATACGCTTGGCATCATTTAGAAGGTTGTATATTTATACATACTATTATTTTCACCGAATATTAATTTTTTTGTAGGGTAGGGTATATGCACAGGACCATAAGGATCCGTTAAAACTACCTGATTCCACAGAAATTACCATAACGATTGAATTTGATGACAAGAATAATCATACACCCACATTTCAACATGGTATGTAACAAACTCATTCCATAAATGTGTATTTTTATTGTTTTAATAAAACACTCTGTTTAATTTTTGATACATTTGAAATAGACTTATAGGAATTCCTGAGTTCACTATTCTAGTGGAGTTCGTTTTGCTAAATCATTTAGTTTTCTGTGTAGTGTTGTGTACATCATCGTTTGTCCCGTTTTTGGCTATTATATTATCTATCCTTCGATTACTCCTTGGTATCTCCAGCTTTTCTTAATATTGAGAGACTGGGACTCTGTCAGAATGGCAGAACAACTGGACATAAAATGTATTGTTTATCACTGCTTACAACATTGTTTTAGTGATCACGTTATTGTGGTCAGTTGTATTGGTAGGGCAAACTGCTTAACCCAGTAAATTATCAAAAAACAAACTGCTTCACATAATGTTGTATCAAGTACACCGCATCAGAGGAAAATGTCAAACACACTAACATTAGTGGTGATAGGTTCTGAATGCAAAGATAGATGTACTTGTAACTACAATACAATCTCAGGGACGATGATGACTTAGGTACCGACCATTTAACTTGAAGGGGGGGGTTATGGTTTTTTGTTTCGTTCAGAATTTTTTTTTCAGACAACACAAGAGTTAGAATATTGATTTTTTTTGTCGCGCAATGTGCAAATTTTGTTTCCAGAATTTAACATTAGGTTATATGACAAAAACTCTGAATCAGATTATTTTTTTTTTCCTCCACCAAAATCAGAATATTTTTTTCAGCAACATTGGGAATCAGAATATTTTTTTAGAAAAAAACCATAACCCCCCCCTTCAAGTTAAATGGTCGTTCCCTTAGAAAAAAACAAGTTTGCAGATACCTAAGGAGTAATCAGAAGCTGTACTTGGAAGAAGGACAGACAACTTAAAATGCCAAAAGGAAAAGGTCACACAACAATCTACAAAACATTACACAGAAAACTAAATATCGAGCAACATGAACACCACTAAAATTCGGGAGTGAACTCGGGTGCCCCGGAAGGGTAAGCAGTTCCTGCTCCACATTTGGCATGTGTTGTGTTACTCTTGTTACAAATCCGGTGATAAGTCATCAATGGGGAATGTCATGGTGGCAAAACATTAGAAAGATGCTTGTAATTACCTTTATATGGTGTATGAAGTTTCAAATTTCATATTAAGCCGAAACTTCTGACCCAGAAATAATACAAACACAAATAGAAATGTCGACATCTAATTTAGTGCATAAGACGTGCTTCTGGAATAACCTTCATCAGATATGCCTGATTGGAACCTTCATCAGATACGCCTGATTGGAACCTTTATCAGATATGCCTGATTGGAACCTTCATCAGATATGCCTGATTGGAACCTTCATCAGATACGCCTGATTGGAACCTTCATCAGATATGCCTGATTGGAACCTTCATCAGATACGCCTGATTGGAACCTTCAACAGATATGCCTGATTGGAACCTTCATCAGATATGCCTGATTGGAACCTTCAACAGATACGCCTGATTGGAACCTTCATCAGATACGCCTGATTGGAACCTTCATCAGATACGCCTGATTGGAACCTTCATCCGATATGCCTGATTGGAACCTTCATCAAATATGCCTTATTTGAAAGACAAATAATTCAACTAAGGCTAAGAGCATATACAGGATGAGGCCACCTATGTCTGAGGGAGATTGACCATAGCTCTTAATATATTACATTACATTTTTGTATTTGGAAATGGTAAATTTCAATAATATATATATCTAATAAACCATGTCCGTGCCGAAACACTGACAACTGGGCGGATGATACCATCAGGAAATAATAGTCCACCAGTAGAAGTATCGACACAGTGATAGTAATTAACATGAGAAATTAGCAGTGTACACATTGTATATGTCTTAATATGATATATTAACAGTATATGTCTTCTTTGTTTATTTATTTTTTTTTTTTTTTTTTTTTTTTTTCTCAACTGCAAAAGACATCAATACAGAATAGAGTACAATAATATAATAACATATAAAACATCATACAATCTATATAGTAAAGTACAATTAAATCTTCTTACAATCTTTTCCAATATATAATTTCTTCTTTATTGATCTGCAGTAAAGTACGACCCAGACATGATGTGGGATGCCGATGTTGAACACTCTATTGTACAGACAATGGCAACAGATGCTGACAGTGGTGTAGAAGGAACAATATCTTATTCTATAGTCGAAGGAAATAGCAGGGTAACTTTATCTTAACCCGATAATCTACAATTTAGAAAATACTAAAATAATTAAAAGAACTTTCAATACAATAAAATACGAATAATTATATAAAATGAAAAGTACAAAATACTACAGGTGCTGAATCAGACGAATCCAATCCCTCCTTAAAAATCATAAGACTGTGCCGTCTATTGATTAATTAGACAATACTGTTCTCGTTTTAACCATTTCTAATTCTCAGTGGATTATGGATAATGAATAGGGATTACGTCCACATGGATGCTGTCATGCCGTAATAACAGTTCAAAAATCCATTAGGAAAATCGTAGATGGAGGCATAATCGATACCCTAACACATATTTAACAAGATACTGATGTTAAATTGGCACACCAGATAAGCGCATTTGTATTAAGCTTCTACATTGATGTTAGACATCAAATAATTGGGAAAAAATAGCCGAACTCCGAAAATTGGAAAGCAAAATGTCTTAAACTACAGCCAAACTTAATATCTAAAACCATTTATCTCTGATAAGGTAAAAAACAACAACTTCCACACTGCCAGAAAACTTCCTAAATATAATAATAAAATCATACCATTAGCACACAAAATATAATAATAAAATCATACCTTTAGCACACAAAATATAATAATAAAATCATACCTTTAGCACACAAAATATAATAATAAAATCATACCTTTAGCACACAAAATATAATAATAAAATCATACCTTTAGCACACAAAATATAATAATAAAATCATTCCTTTAGCACACAAAATATAATAATAAAATCATACCTTTAGCACACAAAATATAATAATAAAATCATACCTTTAGCACACAAAATATAATAATAAAATCATATCATTAGCACACAAAATATAATAATAAAATCATACCTTTAGCACACAAAATATAATAATAAAATCATACCTGTAGCACACAAAATATAATAATAAAATCATACCTTTACTTTAGCACACAAAATATAATAATAAAATCATACCTTTAGCACACATATATGCATGACCGCTCCTTCTCCTGGCTTGGTACAGGCACTTCAATAAAAAATGGTGGGATTAAGCTAGTTTTATGAGACACAGTCATGCAAATAAACATTAGAGAATACCAAAGGGGCAATTAAAAATGGACAAGCCAGAGAAACTGGCAACATAGGTCACACAAGACAAAGAAAAACACAACACAATATTATAAAGATTTTATTTACAATAATGTCTCTTAATAAATACAGGGACATTTTTTTATATATGAAAAATAATATTATAATTACTTTCCAAAACGAATGTAAGCATTCTTAAACACTATATTTTCAGGGATTTTTTAAAATGGATAATAATGGCATGTTGATCCTAGCATATACGTTAGATTCTTCTATTGGTATGGATGCCACTGAATTTGTGACTTTGACTGTTAAAGCAATGGATGGTGGCATTATACCAAAATACAGGTAACAATCCTGTCATAGCAAGTATTAGATATAAGACAACACTAATATACAATTAATTATTACCTTGACGATTCAAGTTGATGAATTTGTATTTAAACGTCAAATGACTTTGATGCAATATCATGGAGCAAAGATTTATCACATTAACCAGGGACGGATTATGATGCTTTAGGGCACTAGGCTAATGAAATTATGGGTCCTGCCTCAGACGGAGCCACCCTTTAACTCGGCTGTGCCCATCTTGAATATTTTTTGCTCATGATATATTTTAGCGACATTTACATTTATATTTGAAAATCTTTTAGCAGGGTCCCTAGGCTGCTGCCTATACTAAGTGATTATATTAGATTAAATCTTTTAGCAGGGTCCCTAGGCTGCTGCCTATACTAAGTGATTATATTAGAATAAATCTTTTAGCAGGGTCCCTAGGCTGCTGCCTATACTAAGTGATTATATTAGAATAAATCTTTTAGCAGGGTCCCTAGGCTGCTGCCTATACTAAGTGATTATATTAGAATAAATCTTTTAGCAGGGTCCCTAAGCTGCTGCCTATACTAAGTGATTATATTAGAATACTAAAGTAACATAAAAATATAATTTCATTTACATATGACATAATTTTAGCTTTATCGTTCATAAACTTATCATCATCACGAATATATCTGAAATAGTAATTGCTTAACAAAAATCAATCAATTTAACGATAAATCTTAACCGCATCGGTGGTGTAATGGTTGTTGGGTTCGCCTCACGTAAGAACAAAGACTGGTTGGCTTGGAATCAGAATAATGAGTTCCAGTGGCACGACATGTCTACCCGCGGACTGTTGTTTTAGTGAGCTAGCACTATAAAAACCCAACTGAGAGAGTTGGTCTAGTACAAAGCAGACATCTTTATTATCTTATCAAAATGTAGCTTACTCTCGCCATGAGTTGGCTGAAAAATTGCTCAATTGGCGTTAAGCAACACCCACTCACACACTTGCAATATATTTCAGTTCTGTGCAGGTCATTATACGGATATCAGGCAGCAACCCTGGAGTGTGCATACAAGGCACGGCACATTCTAAACAAGTATTAGATATTACAGAAGAACGTAACAATTGGTCGTATGCTTTGTATGCCCTGGTGATATCGCTGTGTATAGCTATTGTCTGTTCTCTTTTCTTCTTATACAAGTAAGTACAATTTTATACATTGTTAATGGATTATGCTAAAATATGTCACTTTATTTATTAACTTTGATTTATTAGCCTTTATATGATCAAATCTGTCAATACAATATAAAAACTTTCATTGGGCCAATACGGCAAAAACCAGTCCAATACGGATAATTTCCGTATTGGCCCAATTCCAGTCAGTCCAATAACAACTAGATCGGAATCCGCTAGACATTTCGACAATTTCAAGGAAAAATCCCGAGAGATATTGAACTGGTTAATTAATAAAGGTATCATTACGTGATGTTTGTCATATTGGCCTAGTTATAGGTCCTCAGTCTGCTGTATTGGCGTTCGGCTGCACCTCAGGCCAATACAGCAGGCCTCGGACCTATAGCTAGGCCAATAATGCCAATACAGCAGACCGAGGACCTATAACTAGGCCAATATGAAAAACATCACGTAATAATACTATATTATTGATTATTTGTAAGAGTTTGAAGATACCAAAGGGAGGTAATCAGAATCTGTAAATTGAAGAAGGACAGACAGCACAATGACCAACAGAGAAAGGACAATGATCTACAATACACTACAAATAAAACTAAAGATTGAGTAATACAAACCCCACTAAAAACCGGGGACAAACTCTGTTGGTCCTGAAGGGTAAGCAGTTCCTGCTCCACTAATGACACTCATCGTGTTATTGTTAAGCGACATGAACATCATCTGATATGGAAATCGTTTTGGGACACCAGGAAGTGTAATGAATACAAATTAATAAACATTAATAAAACAAAAACTCCCGACAAAACAAATAGGAGTAAAGATCATTGTTTTTACATGGAAATCGTAACGGACATTACAACACGGAACTAAAAACGAAAAGACATGTTATTTGACAACATTGAACAACACGAATCCCACTTAGATAAGTTAAAAAACAGGGCAAAATCAGGTGCTCCAGAAGCAGTTTTATGCTTGACCTTTGCACTGTTATATGTTACCAATCTACAGGCATGTTGCAAACGTATTATCATTGATTTGATTTCTAACATGACGTTATAATGATGTCACTGATGCCACCTTGACAAATCCTTACATTTATAGATACATTAAATTAAGTTGTTGATAAATCAATCGAATAAACTGAAGGAGTAATCATGAATGGACAACACAGAGACCCTGGTTTTATATGTCTGTTCAGTCAGTGAAGTATTGTTTTGCTTTGTTTTAGATGGGAGACAATGCCTGTCCAGTAATGCTATGTCTTTATTCTTGTTTTAGATGGGAGACAATGCCTGTCCAGTAATGCTATGTCTTTATTCTTGTTTTAGATGGGAGACAATGCCTGTCCAGTATGTTATGTCTTTATTCTTGTTTTAGATGGGAGACAATGCCTGTCCAGTAATGCTATGTCTTTATTTTTGTTTTAGATGGGAGATAATGCCTGTCCAGTATGTTATGTCTTTATTCTTGTTTTAGATGGGAGACAATGCCTGTCCAGTAATGCTATGTCTTTATTCTTGTTTTAGATGGGAGACAATGCCTGCCCAGTATGTTATGTCTTTATTCTTGTTTTAGATGGGAGACAATGCCTGTCCAGTAATGCTATGTCTTTATTCTTGTTTTAGATGGGAGACAATGCCTGTCCAGTAATGCTATGTCTTTATTCTTGTTTTAGATGGGAGACAATGCCTGTCCAGTATGTTATGTCTTTATTCTTGTTTTAGATGGGAGACAATGCCTGTCCAGTAATGCTATGTCTTTATTTTTGTTTTAGATGGGAGATAATGCCTGTCCAGTATGTTATGTCTTTATTCTTGTTTTAGATGGGAGACAATGCCTGTCCAGTAATGCTATGTCTTTATTCTTGTTTTAGATGGGAGACAATGCCTGCCCAGTATGTTATGTCTTTATTCTTGTTTTAGATGGGAGACAATGCCTGTCCAGTAATGCTATGTCTTTATTCTTGTTTTAGATGGGAGACAATGCCTGTCCAGTATGTTAGTATGTTATGTCTTTATTCTTGTTTTAGATGGGAGACAATGCCTGTCCAGTAATGCTATGTCTTTATTTTTGTTTTAGATAGGAGATAATGCCTGTCCAGTATGTTATGTCTTTATTCTTGTTTTAGATGGGAGACAATGCCTGTCCAGTAATGCTATGTCTTTATTCTTGTTTTAGATGGGAGACAATGCCTGCCCAGTATGTTATGTCTTTATTCTTGTTTTAGATGGGAGACAATGCCTGTCCAGTAATGCTAAGTCTTTATTCTTGTTTTAGATGGGAGACAATGCCTGCCCAGTATGTTATGTCTTTATTCTTGTTTTAGATGGGAGACAATGCCTGTCCAGTAATGCTATGTCTTTATTCTTGTTTTAGATGGGAGACAATGCCTGCCCAGTATGTTATGTCTTTATTCTTGTTTTAGATGGGAGACAATGCCTGTCCAGTAATGCTATGTCTTTATTCTTGTTGTTTTAGATGGGATACAATGCCTGTCCAGTACGTTATGTCTTTATTCTTGTTTTAGATGGGAGACAATGCCTGTCCAGTAATGCTATGTCTTTATTCTTGTTTTAGATGGGAGACAATGCCTGTCCAGTATGTTATGTCTTTATTGTTGTTTCAGATGTAGAACATCTGTTCAGTCAATGAAGTATTGTTTTTCTTTGTTTCAGATGGAGAACAAGTCTGTTCAGTCAATGAAGTATTGTTTTTATTTGTTTCAGATGGAGAACATCTGTTCAGTCAATGAAGTATTGTTTTTATTTGTTTCAGATGGAGAACAAGTCTGTTCAGTCAATGAAGTATTGTTTTTCTTTGTTTCAGATGGAGAACAAGTCTGTTCAGTCAATGAAGTATTGTTTTTATTTGTTTCAGATGGAGAACATCTGTTCAGTCAATGAAGTATTGTTTTTATTTGTTTCAGATGGAGAACAAGTCTGTTCAGTCAATGAAGTATTGTTTTTCTTTGTTTCAGATGGAGAACAAGTCTGTTCAGTCAATGAAGTATTGTTTTTATTTGTTTCAGATGTAGAACATCTGTTCAGTCAATGAAGTATTGTTTTTATTTGTTTCAGATGGAGAACATCTGTTCAGTCAATGAAGTATTGTTTTTATTTGTTTCAGATGGAGAACAACATCTGTTCAGTCAATGAAGTATTTGTTATTTGTTTCAGATGGAGAACAACATCTGTTCAGTCAATGAAGTATTTTTTTATTTGTTTCAGATGGAGAACAACATCTGTTCAGTCAAAGAAGTTTTGTTTTTATTTGTTTCAGATGTAGAACATCTGTTCAGTCAATGAAGTATTGTTTTTCTTTGTTTCAGATGGAGAACAAGTCTGTTCAGTCAATGAAGTATGTTTTTCTTTGTTTCAGATGGAGAACAAGTCTGTTCAGTCAATGAAGTATTGTTTTTCTTTGTTTCAGATGGAGAACAACATCTGTTCAGTCAATGAAGTATTGTTTTTCTTTGTTTCAGATGGAGAACAAGTCTGTTCAGTCAATGCAGTATTTTTTTATTTGTTTCAGATGTAGAACATCTGTTCAGTCAATGAAGTATTGTTTTTCTTTGTTTCAGATGGAGAACAAGTCTGTTCAGTCAATGAAGTATTGTTTTTCTTTGTTTCAGATGGAGAACAAGTCTGTTCAGTCAATGAAGTATTGTTTTTCTTTGTTTCAGATGGAGAACAAGTCTGTTCAGTCAATGAAGTATTTTTTTATTTGTTTCAGATGGAGAACAACATCTGTTCAGTCAATGAAGTATTTTTTTATTTGTTTCAGATGGAGAACAACATCTGTTCAGTCAATGAAGTATTTTTTTATTCGTTTCAGAGGGAGAATAACATCTGTTCAGTCAATGAAGTATTTTTTTATTTGTTTCAGATGGAGAACAACATCTGTTCAGTCAATGAAGTATTTTTTTATTCATTTCAGAGGGAGAACAACGTCTGTTCAGTCAATGAAGTATTTTTTGATTTGTTTCAGATGTAGAACAACGTCTGTTCAGTCAATGAAGTATGTTTTGCTTTGCATACCTGCCAACCTCTGAAACCTTCAATAAGGGAGATCTCCCCCTCAGCTATGACAGCTGAGGGGGAGATTTTGCACAAACAACATTTTCAGCCTAAATATATGACCTATACACCATATACATCTACAAAACACCAATAAGAGTTAATGCCTTTTTCAATACCTCAGAGTCAGGACAATACTCATAACATTCCATATTTTGATTTTGTTTGTCACAAATAAGTGAGCATATAGTGTCATTTGCCAATTCTGACCTATGTTCAGTTTGAATATTTCTTAGCATCGAGAAAATACGTTCACTATCTGCATTACTATTTGGCAGAACAACACATGCCAGGGCTAACTTAGACAAATTGGGATATCTAGGTTATTTTGAAAATAACTCCTTTATATCACACATTTCCCCCCAAAAAGTTCCAACATCCGAAAAGTTGACTGAACATAATGTGCAAAATGAAGATTCATTGCCGAGTGAAGGTCGTAAAAATTGAAAATCCTTCATCCAATCTGCTTGAAATTTGCAGTTATATTTCTTCTTTTTTACACTGCCACTTGGTCCAGACAAAGACCTCTTTCTGGTTGGAGTTGACATGGCAGAAATGATTTTCGATTACTTATAAATTAAACATGAAAACTACTCGCCAAAGTTTTCAAATGATCGCCCATTGTTTGTTTACTTCTATTGACAGTAATGAAAAATCCTGAGAAATACGAATGTGGGTCATTGCGTGTTAAAGTATCCGAATGCTGGAGATCCTATACTCCCGCGCGGGAGCAGACCGGCAAGTGGGAAGATTTCTGGAATTTCGTCGTTTGTGCGGGAGACTCCCGCACAAAACGGGAGGGTTGGCAGGTATGGCTTTGTTTCAGATGTAGAACAACGTCTGTTCAGTCATTGAAGTATGTTTTGCTTTGTTTCAGATGGAGAACAACGTCTGTGTCAACAAGCAGCGACCCAATTGACAAAGATGGTAAACTCAATTACTTTAGTAATGGATCAGAATACAATGCATTAGGAAAGAGAAGTACTGTAGAGTATTCACATTCTAATGAGGGATTTGATCCAATGTTAAATTATGATCCTTATAGCACAGTGAGTATTAATTAGTTATATAATTACAGTAAAACCCCGCTTTATTGCCCCTCGATTCACCGCCAAACTCGCGTATCGCCAAGAATTTCTGCAGTCCCGTTTTCCGTATGTAGTAATAACCCCGTTAAAATGCCAAACTCGCACACCGCCATCCGCCATGGTAATTAAAGATCAAACGGTCAATTTACTGTTATTTAAACCTCGATCATAATGCCAATCAATAATGTCACACCTCGGTGATTTTAGAAGTGCCTGTCAATCAAGGTAAGTAAACAAGGAGTCAAGGCAAATAGATATCGCTGTGAAAACAGTTAATTGTTTTCTTTACAATAAAATTTTACAACCCTGAACTGAATACTTTTCATTCTGAATAAAACTTAATAAATTTGTTTGTGTGTTCTTTTCATTTGTGTTGAAAATGTCGACGCCTAAGCGTAAACGAAATTTGCTTGATTCTCGACAAAAGAGAAATTGTGGAAATTAAGAATCCAACGAACAATGAAACTTGGGAAGCAGCTCGACATCGATATATTGGCAAATGATGTCCTCCAGTCACCTCGACTTTCTGAACATTAATGAAGAAATAAGTACAAGCCTTTCTTTTAATGGGTTATAATCAACGTGAACATGTTGTGAATTATTTGATTGTGAATGCATGCGTAAAAACGACAGAAATGTTTATATGTGAATAGATTTTAACAGCTTCCGGTTATAGAAATCAAATTTACTGACGGTGACATGCTTCTAAGTGTTGTATAAACATTTTTCAATTAAAGTATAACACCCTTGCTTCAATAAACATATGTTATCACCTTTCTTTAAACAATTAATGATCAATTATTCATAAGTTAACTGTACATTTGCCCCAGGGACAGGATTAATCTTGTGACACGACAACGAGTGAGAAAAAAAACTTTATTGTTCTTTTTTTAGTTGTGGTAAACAAAAATTGTAAATAAAATGGAGAGTAAATATTTGTAAGACGTAAAAACGAATTTAATATATATTAAAGGAAATTGCTAGTATACGTGCTAATAACGTAATTCCAGGAGATTTTTTTCTTTTCAAATTCGATAAAATAAATTCTGCTAAATTTACAAATGTTGAAATTTTCTACAACTGTTAAAATGAAACATATATATTAGAATATATATTATAATTGTAAGTGATAATACTCATTTCCGGTAAACTTGTAAAAATAAAACCGTCAGTCATTCCAAATTTAAAATCAAACTGTTGACTTCCGGTTTTCTGTCCTTACTCAGTTTATCGCCAAATGCGTTATAACGCCAAAATCTGACTGGACAGATGATGGCGGTTTAACGAGGTTATACTGTATGTATGTATTGTAGATCGTTGTTTGTCCTTTTGTCCTTTTTCTTTTGGCCATTGTGTTGTCTGTCCTTCTTTGATTTACGGATTCTAATTACCTCCCTTTGGTATCTTCAAACTCTTCTTATCTTACCTTTTGTATTCGTATTACACTTCTATCAGTTATAAAACAAAAAACCAACAAATATGGCACTGTCGAAACAGTTCAAGATCCAATAGCAAAGTCATAGAAAGATTCAAAATTGATACCCTTAATACACAAATACCTGACCGCTAACTTTCCTGGCTTGGTACAGGCACTTCAATAAAAAGTGGTGGGGTTAAACTAGTTTTATGGGCACATCACATGTCTTAGTTAAACTAGTTTTATGGGCACATCACATGTCTTAGTTAAACTAGTTTTATGGGCACATCACATGTCTTAGTTAAACTAGTTTTATGGGCACATACATGTCTTAGTTAAACTAGTTTTATGGGCACATCACATGTCTTAGTTAAACTAGTTTTATGGGGCACATCACATGTCTTAGTTAAACTAGTTTTATGGGCAAATCACATGTCTTAGTTAAACTAGTTTTATGGGCACATCACATGTCTTAGTTAAACTAGTTTTATGGGCACATCACATGTCTTAGTTAAACTAGTTTTATGGGCACATACATGTCTTAGTTAAACTAGTTTTATGGGCACATCACATGTCTTAGTTAAACTAGTTTTATGGGAACATCACATGTCTTAGTTAAACTAGTTTTATGGGCACATCACATGTTAAATGTGAGTGCTTTCTACACATAAGTAAATACAACCCACATATCAGTTATATGATATATGATATCAAATATATTTTAAAGAAAAAAGCCTTTATTAGACATGTTTGATACACTTATGTTTGTGAATAAGTAGCATCTAACATATCTTAGCTGAAATACTGCTAAAGTTGGCATTAAAAACCATTCAATCAATCAAGTCACTTGTATATGGTTAGTGTTATATCAATGTTCAAGTCAAGTGACTTCACTAAGACGATGCTATATTAAATTCCAGCTGTTATATAAATCCTAAATTTCAGACTGGCTGCTCTCAGATTTCCTCGTATACTATTTTTTTTTAATAAAATTCTAGAATTTACCATAGTGTAAATACGTTTACTTAAACTTACATGTTTAGATAAACAATATGTAGAAATATCTAGAACATATCAAAACTCAAGGTCAGATTAAAAACTATTTTTGATAACCTATTTGCACTGATGATGTAATATAATCAACAACAACAAATATTATTATGAACAAAATAATATATCATATTTATTATATATACATAACAATGGTCAGTAAAAATAAAATCTATTTATATATAACCTATTTTAGTTTAATTGACACTAAAAAGAAAAACAATTTATATCATACAATATAGCATATCCTCACGTCAGGGTTTCTATGACAACTTGTGTCCAGGTCACTGGAAAAATATTTATGTATGCAGTGCTGGTTAAAATATTGACAAAATAACTTACTTCAAAATTCAAGATAAAAACAAAAATAGCAGATATTAGTGGAAGTTTTTATGTAAGTTTAAAAAGATTTAAAACGATTATTTTGGCCGCCATAGCGATGATTGCATAGTAGGTGGATTATGCAATCAGTGCATATCTCCACGAAAATGTTTGGGTTTGGTTTCCGCATGTGACAAAATATGCTCAACTCAACTTTACATGATTAATAAATGTTAGAGAAAATCTGAAGTGGCAATAACGAATGGAAAATACACAGAAACTGGCAACAGTGGGTACACAAGACACAGGATGAAGACAAACAAACAAGAATCAAACATAGTGTTTATACAGAAATCGTAAGGGACCGACCATTTAACTTGAAGGGGGGGGGGGTTATGGTTTTTTGTTTCATTCAGAAAAACTTTTTCGGACAACACAAGAGTTATAATATTCAATTTTTTTGTCGCGCAAAGCGAGATTTTTTTTCCAGAATTCAACATTAGGTTATATGACAAAAACTCTGAATCAGATTTTTTTTTTTTTCCTCCACCAAAATCAGAATATTTTTTTCAGCAACATTGGGAATCAGAATATTTTTTTAGAAAAAAACCATAACCCCCCCCCCTTCAAGTTAAATGGTCGTTCCCTAACAGGCACCACAACACAGAACCAATAGCGTTTGGGTTTTTGTGGTCACCAGAAGTAATACAAACTCAGACAGGAAAGAACAAGGATAATGCTAAAATGATGCTTAAGATTAAACGTCTTTATATGACATGACTTCTAATGGCTATGTATCTACATTTGTTAAATTTATTATTTGCTTGATTATTTTTTTATTCACAGACACTGTAAATTAAATGATAAAGTATGTTGCTATGCATGTTATTACGCGATGTTTTGCAAACACTATGTGTGATTTTATAATTTTAACTGCCTTTTAGTCGTGGGTGAGAAGCTAAATTTTTGTAAAAAGAAGAATGATTTTAGTTATTTGTCCTTGATAAGAGGTGTGTGTTCGTTATATTAGTCATACGCAAATGTGTTGCATGTCTGCATCTGTTCACTAAGGGGGGAGGTTTTGGTACATAAAGCTAGTTTACCCTGGTACATTTTATTGAAGTAACTGTATAAGGGACCAACCATTTAACTTGAAGGGGGGGTTATGGTTTTTTGTTTCGTTCAGAAAAAAATTTTCAGACAACACAAGAATTCAAATATTTATTTTTTTTGTCGTGCGAAGTGCGAATTTTTTTTCCAGAATTTAACATTAGGTTATATCACAAAAACTCTGAATCAGATTTTTTTTTTCCTCCACCAAAATCAGAATATTTTTTTCAACAACATTGGGAATCAGAATATTTTTTTTTTAAAAAAACCATAACCCCCCCACCTTCAAGTTAAATGATCTTTCCCTAAGTCTGTTTTGCTTCTATAAATCTCCAGAAAAAAAATCTTAAAGATCCATTTTTTAAATCAATAATTTTTACCATCTTTCTCAACCTTACAATTATAATGTAAAGTTTTTTTGTAACTTTGAATTGGTGTAAACCCATTTCTTCAAATCTCTATTCAGCGGTACTATAGTAATGCATCTGTAAATGCTCAGGATTTCGAATTTATAACTACTGTGTTTTATAGTTTGTTGTAAGCTTTAAAGTGTTATACTAAAATGAACCTAACAAAAAAATGGACAACAAAGGACCTTACAAAATGTGTTAATGTTGAAGTGTTGTACTAAAATGGACCTTGCATGATTCATAATGTATAAGGATTTTACTAAAATAGACCAAGCAAAAAAATAGACCTAACAAGATTTGTAAATGTTTAAGTGTTGTACTTAAATGAACCTTGCAAGATTTGTAAATGTTAATGTGTTGTACAAAAATGGACCTAACACAATTTGTAAATGTTGAAGTGTTGTACTAAAATGGGCCTTGTAAGATTTGTAAATGTTGAAGTGTTGTACTAAAATGGGCCTTGTAAGATTTGTAAATGTTGAAGTGTTGTACTAAAATGGGCCTTGTAAGATTTGTAAATGTTGAAGTGTTGTACTAAAATGGACCTTGTAAGATTTGTAAATGTTGAAGTGTTGCATAAAAATGGGCTTTGTATTAGATTTGTAATGTTGAAGTGTACTAAAATCGGCCTTGTCAGATTTGTAATGTTGAAGTGTACTAAAATGGGCCTTGTAAGATTTGTAAATATTAAAGTGTTGTACTAAATTGGGCTTAACAAGATTTTTATTGTATGACTAATCAGACCAAGTCGGTGTTTCCCAAGTTTATGTTACTTTGCACGACTAACCTGGTTAATTAAGATACCAAAGTCCATCTGGGTTCTCAATTTTATTGTTTAGAAATACATTTTTGTATACCATATGTGTTGTTTATAGAGTAGCTAGAAATAAAAAAACAATGGAGTAAATTAAGTGTATTTTGAAATGTAAACAATGCAAGCACTTAGAATAGCTTGAACTCATTTATAATGTTTAAGATCTAGCACTTGTTAGCTGTAAAACCAATGATCCAATTAAGGCTAATCAATTTGTTTATTCTAACAGATACAAAAGCATGGCTTTAATACTCCCTCTGCTGAGCATGCACCATTTAGGAGTAAGAACAATTGAAACCAAATCTGTGCAATGTGTCCGAGTGGTGTGGCATTTCTACCTATAGAATGCCGTTTCAATGAACTAGCAGAATACAAAATCTTACCAAGCGTGTTGTTCTAATACACACTCACGATCTCTCACGCAAGTGATGGTTCAACCTTTAAATACACTATTTAAATAGATCTTTTAAAATAAAATATGTGACATAAATGTTAGAGAAAACCGAAGCGGCAATCAAGAATGGATTGTCTAAAGACATTGACAACATTGGGCAGAAGACACAGAACGAAGACAAAACAAAATAAAATATGCACAAACTAATTTCTACCATGTAGATTGGGAATACTTTTAACTAATACATTATAATTTTCATTGTTCTTTTTTCAGCCTACTGATATCGAAGGGTAAGTTACATCTTAAGAATCAATTTAATAAAGGCGTCGTGATCGTATGGTAGTTGAATTTACAACTACCTATTTTACAACTACCTATATGCAATCAGTGCCTATCACCACTAACGTTGCGAGTTCGAATCCTGTTTTGGCGAGGCGTACTCGATACTGGATGTGATAATGTTTGTTAGTGACTTGCAGCAGGTCAGTGGTTTTCTCTGGGTACTCTGGTTTCCTCCACCAATAAAAGTGACCGCCACGATATATCCGAAATAATGTTGAAAGTGGCGTTAAACACCATAATCCACAACCTCTCGATTTAATAATTTAGCTTTACATTGGGAAATGCAACTTTATAAGGGCTATTTTGTCCTAAAAAGTATGGTAGGTCAAGGACGAGGTATATCTGATACAAATTTATTCGTTAAAATTGACATTTACTTTCCACCAGTTATTAGGTTTCTCTGTGTACTCCAGTTATCTCCAACAGTTAAGTTTACCATCATGATATAGTACAAATGCTGTTGTACGTGATGTGAACAAAAATATGATCCATGAATAATCAATTACACTAAAGTTGTGAGTTCCAATTCCGCTCATGATGAGGTGTACTCGATACGGTGACTTACGAAATGTCTGTGGTTTCCTCCAAAACTGACTGCCACGATAAAACTGAAATATTTTTGAAAGTGGCATTAAACATCATAACCCTTGCCCTTAATTACAGTGCAACCTGTCAAGACCAATTCCTATTTCTATTAATTTAACCTGTATAAGGGAACGACCATTTAACATGAAGGGGGGGGTTTATGGTTTTTTTCTAAAAAAATATTCTGATTCTCACTGTTGCTGAAAAAAATATTCTGATTTTGGTGGAGGGGGAAAAAAAAATCTGATTCAGAGTTTTTGTCATGTAAGCTAATGTTAAATTCTGGAAAAAAAAATTGCACTGTGTTAAATGGTCGGTCCCTAATTGTACAACTCTCTATTGTGAACACAAAGGTTGTTCCCAAGGACGTTCTGTTTAGACAGGTTACACTGCACAATTTTAACCTTCAAGGTGGTATACATTTACATTTCCTCCACTGTAATGTTTTTAATATTTACTACCACTCTGTAACTGGCTAATACTAGTTCAAGGAATCCGACGTTATATATGGACCAGGAGATAATCAAGCTTTCGAAGCACCTTGTGTCTTACCCCTGTTTTTGATAAACTTTTCATAGACATTTTGATAATTTGCTGCTATTCTACTTCAGTGTGATTCAGCTGTGATTTGCACTGTTCCAGCTCTGATTAGCTATATTCATTTTGCATACTTATTTCTAATAATTAAGAAATAGACATTTGCACTGAGGGCCATATGGCAGTTTATGGAACAGTCGATCAACCCCAAAATATTATATTGGCAGGAGCAAAGCTGAGACACATGTAATATTTCTGGGGTGACTGACCTGCCTATAAACTACCATAACCTATTTGTTATGTTATACTAAACAAACCATCACGATGTGTGTATTGTTTATAAAATAATCACGAAATCTGGATGTTCACATTAAAATTGACCTACTTAGGTCCAATATATGATATATTGGACCGGATTGCTAACAGTCATATAGAAGATATTCATATGTAAAAAATAATATTATACAATTATTGTCTTTCGATATTAATCTCTGGATTTATTAACTTTTGAAATAAAAATTATATTCACTGAGCTCGAACGGTGAAGTGAATATTTTTTTTTTTTTTCAAAAGTCAATTAATCCACACAGTGACAGAATCAAAAGACATTAATTGTTTTATTTTATATTTTGAATAAAAAAACATATTTAATGCCTCAGATTTAATATTCACTGGCGGTAAATGTCATGTGTTACTTTTTTTAGAACAGGAATTCTATCAGAAATGTTCTATTTTAAATTACTAAGAAAAGTTAACATGTCACATTTACTGCCAGTGAATATTAAATCTGAAGCAGTGAATGTTTTTTATTCAAAAAATGACTTTTAGTTAAAATCTATTATAATGGAATTTTCTAATATAGAATACTCTACTAGTATATTTTATATTTTTGTTTTATCTCATTACAATGTATTACATGTTATACACATATCGTTTCAGAGAAAATGAAGCGAGACCTGATTATGGCGATAAATCAGTACCGTTATCGGTTATGTCACCTTTTACATCTTCATTTAGCTCTGCATCGTGACATATTTAATTGTAACTTTCTAATGTAACTAAAACTCAAACATTAAAAACAGTCGATGAACGATCTATAACTATTATGTATATACATGTGTAGTATGTTATTGTTTCTATATTGCACTAGGATTTTGGCAGATATATAATAATCCATTTTTGCACAGAAGATTTCTAATATATGCAGTCCAATTAGAGTTTTGTTTTACTTCCGAAATATACGTTTCCTTTACTAGATGCCTGCACTTGTCATTTACAATATGTAGCCAAAATTTTAATATAGCAATATCAATAAATATTTGCATTGGGAAACGTCCCAAATCAGCTAAAGTTGCACTGTTTGATGCATTCCTACTTAGGCCTAGCACCGACTTAAAAAATCTATTATGAAAAGTTTCAGTTATATAATTATTTCCCCATATTTCACTACCATATAAAATTAAGGCATCAAATAGCTTCATCATTAGGTTAACACCACAAAAGGGATGGTTTAAGTTCTTAGAGATTTTAAAGGCTGCTTTTCTAGCTTTTGAAACTAATTCTTTTTGTATATAAGTGAATGTACCTGATGAAGTCAATTTAATTCCAAGATAGTTGTAGTTTGATACATTCTCTATTACTGAGTCGTCGTATTGAAACAAGTGTTTACATTTTCTACCGCTGTTACTGAAAGTAACTATTTTAGTCTTCTTAAGATTGACTTTAAGGTGCCACTCATTACAATAATCATTTAGTATGTTAATGTTATGTTGCAAAGATTTGGGGTTAGAGGCTAGTAAAACAAGATCGTCTACATAAAGAAGACAAGAAAATTCTGTAGAATTTAGGGTGACACTGTTTTCACGAGAACGATTTCGTTCATGCAAGTCATTAACAAATAAATTAAATAATAGGGGGCTCAAATTATTCCCTTGCAACACACCTTTTACATGTTAAAACTCCAGTGTTCCTATGTTAATGCATTTAGACTAATGAAATATCTTTGCCGATGATTGAAGTCAAAACCTTTTAAAAGCCAAACCACTAAATATATAAAATGAAAATAAAATAAATGATTTCTCGGAAATCAAATTTTTGTGGGCGGGTCGTCATCTCTACTAGAGTTAATTGGGGGATGTTCATTGGCTACTGAGATCAATTAAATCATTATCTGTTGGAGTGTTATATACTAATCTGCAGTTTCCATAACTATTAGAAAGAACAAATAATTATTTCCAAAAATTGTTAAATTTTAATTAATTAGTGTAATGAAGTGTAAATACCTACTTTGTAATGTGTATAAGATAACATACTATAACTTCTATAGACTATCAAAATGATGAAATCATGTTTATTTTTCAAGTGTAATCAAGTGTAGTGAAGTGTAATCAAGTGTGAATACCTACTTTGTAATGTGTATAAGATAACATACTATAACTTCTATAGACTATCAAAATGATGAAATCATGTTTATTTTTCAAGTGTAATCAAGTGTAGTGAAGTGTAATCAAGTGTAATCAAGTGTGAATACCTACTTTGTAATGTGTATAAGATAACATACTATAACTTCTATAGACTATCAAAATGATGAAATCAAGTTTATTTTTATTAAGGGTAATAAAACTTTCCCGAGACCAGTAACTAACTTAATTTTCCTGTTTTTAAATTTTTTACCGAAACTTTGGTGGCTCGAACTATCGATAACTCTAACACATTTTAGTTCCTTTGATTTCGAGCATATGGAACATTTTATAATAACATAATACCTCATTTTGTTGTAGGATTGGTTTTCGTCCATTTCATTTGTATATATTGTAAATGAATTATTTTGCATAAATTTTGTTATAGTTGTTGTGTATATAAATACATGTTAAAATGCATTAAAATAATTTGATTATTGATTAAAAATAAAAACATATTACATTTAACTCCTCTCTGTTTGTTTTCCCTCAAACATTGCCATGGTCACCATTGTATTGTAGTTTGTGGTTTTAATCTACTAATGCAATCATTGAATATGACTACTCAAATATTGTGAATGAACTTAAATTCGTGGACTCAAATTTTCGTGGGTTTCCTCATTAAATGCATATTCTTATGTTCGTGGATTCAGAAATTACGAAAATAAACCCCCCAAAAAATTGTGTTAATAATAAACATCATTATCAGTGGAAAGAAGACATTATTTGTCCTTGGATTCATTCATTCTTTTGATTGATTGACCCGTGAAATCCACGAAGATTGGTTTCTCACGAATAAAAAGTATTCCACAGTAAGTGATATTCTTAACCGCACCGGTGGTGTAATGGTTAGCCTGCTCGCCTCGAGTGTGATAGATCGTGGGTTCAAAGAAGCCCTGTTCAGGTCAAACCAAAGACTATAAAATTGGTATTTGTTACTTCTCCACTAAGTGCCGTCGTGGTCGTATGGTGGTTGGATTTACAACTACCTGTGCAATCAGTGCCTATCACCACTAAAGTTGTGAGTTCGAACCCCGCACAGGACCGGTGTACTCGATACAACATTATGTGATAAAGTTGGTCAGTGATATCTCCGGGTACTCCAGTTTCCTCCATCAATAAAATTGACTGCCATGATATAGCTGAAATATTGTTGAAAGTGGCGTTAAACATAACCTCCCTCCCTCCCTCCCTCTACTAAGCGTGCAGCATTAAGGAGAAAGAGCAAAGACTGGTTGGCTCGGGATCAGGATAATGGGGTGATATGTCTATCCAGACTGTTGTTTCAGTGAGCTAGCGCTATAAAAATCCAACTAGTGGTGGTCTAGTAAGAAGCAGACCTCATGTAAGATTAACTTCTTCTCACCATGATATAGCTGAAAAATTGCTGAGTTGGCGTGAAACAACAATCACTCACTCGACTCCACCTTTGAGGTCTACTGGATACACCACTTTTTTTGTTGAATACGTAAATCGAGGACAGACAACACTGTAGCCTAAAGAACTAGTGGCTCAGTGGGCTGAGCCTGTGTCGCTCACCTTTCATTCTGCTTTGAGGAAACTTAATACAGAACCTCCCATAGGTGCTTCCCACCAAGTTTTGGTCATTTGGCTAAGCAGTTTCAGAGAAGAAGATATTTAGAAATCGACCAATTAGAAACAAGAATGGCCTGTGGCAGCCATGTTTATTAACGGACCGGAACTAAATGAGTAATCTTTACAGATGACATTCCAAGGATGCTTCCTACCAAGTTTCGATTCATTTGATTAAGCAGTTTCAGAGAAGAAGATTTTTTTAGAAATCAACCAATCAGAAACAAGAATTGCCTTTCACGGCCATGTTTGTTAACGGATCGGAACTAAATGAGCAATCTTTATAAAGGACCTTTATGCTTGCTACCAAGTTTTGATTCATTTAGCCAAGCGGTTTAAGAGGAGACGATTTTTTAGAAATCAACCAATCAGAAACAAGAATTGCCTGTGGCAGCCATGTTTGTTAACAGATCAGAACTAAATGAGCATTATTTATAGAGGACCTTCCAAGGATGCTTCCTACCAAATTTAGATTCATTTAACCAAGTGGTTACAGAGGAGAATATTTTTTAGAAATCGACCAATCAGAAAAAAGAATTGTCTGTGGTGGCCATGTTTGATAACAGATCGGGACGAAATAAGCAATCTTTATAGAGGACCTGCCATAGATGCTTCCTACTAAAGTTCATTTGGCCAAGCAATTTCAGAGGAGAAGATTTTTTTAAATCGGCCAATCAGAAACAAGAATTGCCTATGGCGGCCATGTTTGTTAATGGATCGGGACAAAATGGCCAATCTTTCTAGAGGACCTTCCATAGATGCTTCCTACCAAGCTTCACTCCATTTGGCTGGGGGGGGGGGGGTTTCAGAGGAGAAGATTAAAATGTGAAAAGTTAACGGATGACAGACGACGGACGCCAAGTGATGGCAAAAGCTCACATTGCCTTTGGCAAGATGAGCTAAAAAGGACAAAAAAGTATCATTTCAATATTAATTGTTATTGTACAGGAATAGTTTTCTTGGTTCAAAACATCTGCATGTGCACACATTTTAAAACTTCTTTTCTGCACATACGAGAATAACAAAATTAATTTATTATCTTTATTCAGAAATTTTAAACTTCTACATTGCTTAAATTAGCACTTATACATGTAGGTAATATTATGAGATTTTTTTTCTTTTACTGAAAATTATCAATATTTAGATAAGGTTGTTTTTAATATATTTTCAGTGAATATATAATAAGATAAGTGCATTATTTTCCATTCTTTACTGTTCCAAAACATCATTTAACTTTCTATAAAATTATTTTTAACATTTTATTTAATTTCAAATATGTTTCCGTCCTCTTCAAAGGCCACGCCTTCACATATTAATAATATTCAGTTCAAAGTTCTTATTCGGTCATCCGTACAAAATAAACCCAGTAGTTGACCAATGAGATCTACAAGTGCCGTTTCTCGCGTGATTTCTCAGTTGGAAGATATATTCCGAATGCACCACCCTACACGGAATAGTTATAGTATACCTCACAATGAAAAATGTGAAAAACCGGAAATCTTTCGCAGATCGCATAACGTGTTTCCTTCTCCTATAATCCCCTGCTTAGATAAGATAAAAAAAATATTTTCGAATTATCGGCCCATACAAGGATTTACATATAGAAATATATATAAATCCTTGACCCATATGAGCATAACAATCAAACATCAAATAAAGTTAATAATGCAATAAACAATAGGAAAACGAATTAATATAAGTTTTTCTAAACTTGTTTTCGAATCCCTTTAATTATTTGTATTGTATCATATTGAAATTTATCATATTGTACTATATTTATTAATTAATAAAATATGTTTAAGCTAATAAACAATAATTAATCATATTAAAGAAAATATAAGGCAGTACACAGTATTGAAAATGATTCTAATTCAGTAATACTGTTACTGGGCTCGGCCCAAATTCAAACCACTGTACAAAGGGAGATAACTCTGATTGTACAGTGTTGGAATTCATACCGAGCTTTACAAATAAAAGAAACATAATGCATATATATAAATCAGTGCAAACAATGAGAGACTCCACATATCAAACCATCTTTTCTCACATTTGAAAGTTTTCAAATACTATATCGCTTATAAAAGATATAATATTAATATCTTCATTTATCATTAAGTTGTTTAATGTCCATAAAGTTAAAATTTGGGACGACCTCCTTTTCCATGAATAATCTGATTTTATCATTATCTATTTTAAATAAGTTGCAATCTAGGAGAAAATGTGGTTCATCTTCTATTTTAAGGCAGGCTTTGCATAGCTGTTCTTCTCTTTTAAGTTTCTTATATCTCCCTCTTTCTATTTCTAGGGTATGTGCACTTATTCTAAGCCTTGCTAGGATTTTCCTTTTATTTTCATTTTTTATTGTAAATAAGTACAATGTAGGATTCTGCACAAAAAGAGCTTTTAAAGGATGAACAAGTGTCTAATTTAGAGCTCTTTATGCTTATTTTCCAAAATTCTTCATATTGTTTTTTTAATTCTGATTTGAGATTAGACAACTCACTTATATCTTTATCAATATTAAAACAATTTAATATATTGGTTAGGTTTGAATACCAGAAGATTTTTCCTGACTGATGAAGAGTTTTACATTCATTTAGTGCTTGATACAATAAAGAATCCTGTTCCATATCATTTATTCTTTTGTAATATTTAAAAAGATTTATAATAATGTCTATAAATAATGGGAAACGACCAAGTTCCCCTAATCCTGCTTGACTTGAAGAACTCTTGTGTACTCCTAGAATGAATTTACGGTATTTTATGCTAAGTTTTTGACAATCAAATTGATCATAAATTTGTATGATCTTGTTCAGTAAGTTATTTTTTAAGACTGCATCACCTCACATCTCACTTCCATACAGTATAATTGGTTTTACTGTATGGTAAAATAAGTGTAAGTTCTAAGGGTTTTGTAAGCTAATTTCTGTTTTTTATGGATCTTTTACCACTTAAAACGGTAAGTAATTATCATTATTTTTGCAGATTTGAAAGTAGGAAAGATGTTTATATATGAAATCTTACTTATGCTTAATCTAACACAATCCGTCCAAGCCAAATTATGCGGGGAGGGGAAGGGGTTCTGGTGACATCGAGACAAGTTGGTTACCGATTTATTTTACAATTTTTTTGAGTATTTTACTTGTTGATAAAATTGAAATGCCATCAAATTGGAAAATATCAGTAACTTAATTTCAACACTGTCTAGTTATCTACATCAAGAAAAACAACTGTAAACATGAAGATTAGTGAATTTTGACCTTTTTTTTATGACATGCATTTCCATTACTGACTTACACTTCAAAGAATAAGTTGGATTTTCCCTACTAGAATGGAAATAATTCATGGAAGCCATAGTTTACAGTTTTAACATTGGTAACATTATTTTCACAAAAATGTTATCTTGAGGTAATTACAGTAAAAAGTGCCTGAGAGTTTTTTTTTATATACCTTATATGGGTATAAATTATTTTTATTGTTCATCTATATATAATCATAGCAAATTCTATTTTGATGAATTTTTTTTTAATGAATTTATCAGGAAAATCCCCATCAGAAAAATGCATAGTGTTATGTAACTATTATGGTTTTTGACATAAAAGGGGGAAATTTTGAAAAAAAAAAAAAAAAAAATTTTTCTCCAATTTTAATGCCTTTTTTTTGTACTAAATGTTCATCTATGTGGGTTATTGATGGTTTGTTATATTGTTTTTGCTATTTTATTTCGAAAAGAGGTCTAAATTCAGAAATTGTGCAAATTTAGAAGGCACACAATGTGTATAAATTTTTGTTTGTTTGAATTGATTGTGCCAGGAGCTTATGGGCAAATTTCCTCCCTTTTTTGTGGTTGTTGAGATAAAGTGGGCAGAAAGTGGCACCAAAAAAATGCCAATTTCATAAATTGAAATTTTTTTATTTTTCATTCAATTTAAATGTTTATTCATAACCTGGTCAAAACGTAAATTAATTAAATTTTCAATTCAAATATTTTATTGAATAAAGTGCATAATTTAATTATACAATATCCAATGGGATTGCACATCAGGCATAACCCTCAATAATTAAGGACATCAGGTACATGTATAGTAATGAGAATAAATAATTAATTTACATTATAATTAAAGTGTACAAACTCTTTACTTTAGGAGAAATTTGAAAAGTTACAATAATTTTAAAACTGTCCATTTAAATTCATTATAATTGAGAAAGATGCTAATTTAGAGTGTGAATAAGTTGACTAGTAATTAATATATTTTTACTGTCGGTGTCGTGGTGATCATGATCGTGTGGTAGTTGGATTTAAGACTACCTATGCAATCAGTGTCTTTCACCACTGAAGTTGTGTTCGAATTCCTTTCAGGTGAGGTGTACTTGATACAACATTATGTGATAGAGTTTGTCAATGACTTGCGACAGGCTGGTAATTTTCTCAGGGTTCTCTGGTTTCCTCCACCAATAAAACTGACTGCCACACTATGAATGAATCCTTCTAGAGGCCATCATGGCCGTTATCTTATGATATGGAATACATGCCTATGACCAGTTAAGTTGTGAGATTGATTGCTGCCTGTACCATACTAACAACTTTACATCATAAAGTTTGTCCGTAACTAGTGGCAACTGTTTCCAGTCATGTGATGAAATACTTGAAATTCAGTGTATTATTGAAAGAAATTCAACCAACATCAACAAATAATATATTAATGGAAATCTGTGATTGTTTTTTTTTTATTGTTTATTTATATCTGTATTGTCAATTGTGAACCAATTATTATTATGTGGGGGCCGTCGTGGTTGTGATCATATGGTAGTTGGATTTACAACTACCTGTGTACTCAGTGCATATCACCACTTATGTTTTTTGAATTTGAATCCTGCTCATGACGATACAACATTATGTGATAAATTTTGTCTATGTCACAAATGACCATAGATATGTTCCACTTGTCGTAAGCACTTGCAGGTCCTTTTCTCGTTCATGACTTATCACTAGAGTAACACGACAGGTGTTACTAGTAGAGCAGGAACTGCCTACCCTTCTGGATCACCTGAGTTCACTCCCAGAGAGGTTCACGTTGCTCGATCTTTAGTTTTCTGTGTAATGTTTTGTAGATCGTCGTTTGTCCTTATGTCCTTTATCATTTGGCCATTGTGTTGTCTGTCCTTCTTCGATTTGCAGATTCTGATTACCCCTTTGGTATCTTCAAGCTCTTCTTGTCAGTGATTTCGGCAGGTCGGTGATTTTCTCTGGGTACTTAAGTTTACCCCATCTATAAATTCAACCGCCACCATATAGCTGAAATATTGTTGAAAGTGGCATTAAACACCATAACCCTAACCCTATAATAAGTGCTTAACTCTGCCACATTTTTGTGCTTTTCTCAAGTGCATGATCTTTTTGAGTGGAAGTGAAGATGTGGAGGTTTTTTATCATTATTTTATATCTATTGCTGTTGGAGATTCAATTATCAAGAAGGAAGTGTTGGGATCCCATTAAACGGTTTAATCCCACCACTTATTTGTGTCTGTCCCAAGGCAGGACCTGCATTTTCAATGCCATATCATGCTCTTTTTTTATGTTGCATGATTGGAAATGGGACGCGTGTTATTCCTGCTCGATATTAATGGAATGTTTTAACTTCACTGTTGAAACTTTTTTTCATAACACAATGTAATTATCATATATAAATACCTATAAACTGAAAATATTCTTCATAAACTTATATTAATATTATACATTCATCATACATATTTCTGTTATGGCCATGATATATACAATCTTCTAAACATCTGTAAAAAAAATAATATGTAAAATTCAAGTAATTTTTTAAATAAAAAATGAATGTGTTGTAAGTTGTTGCCATTGAATGCCATACAGTGACTATAAGGTGAAGAACAACAATCAAGAGTGATATTTAATTCAATTACAGAGCTGCCTGGTGTGTTTCTGTACCTTGTTAAATGGACTTGTTCTGATTTACACTGAAATTATTTATGAAAATAAAATAAAGGGCTACACAGAGTGAAGCACGAGATGACCACAGCATGTCGACAAGGGAAAGTTGAACAAGTGTATATTACAAACAAGTGTGGACACAGTATTTTGCTTGACACACTGTAAATTGAAACCTTAAATATAATATTTTCTATCAAAAGGATTAACTATAAGAAACAAATTTATATATAGTTTTTTATTTGTTATAGTAATATTTATTAAAAAATGTTTAATTGTCGATAAAAATTAATAATATTCATTATCTATATATAAATATTCCAATATGATAGAGGGTTAGGAGGTTTTGGTATTTAATGCCAAATTCAACAATATTTCAGTTATATCCAGGTGGACAGTTTTATTGGTGGAGGAAACCGTCGACCCGTCACTGACAAACTTTATCACATAATGTTAATTCAAGTACACCTTGCCATGAGCGGGATACGAATTCGCAATATTAGTGTTGATAGACACCGATTGCACAGGTAATCATAAATCCAACTACCATATGACCATGCCCTCCCCCTTTATGGGAATGAAAGGTTTTTATTTCTAAACTATTGACTGCATATTCACCTGTACTCTTATTTGAAAATTAAAAAAAATAAGTCAAAATCACATGTAAAGATAAAATCTAGAGGAAGGTACAGAAAATACAGTGGTCTCTAAGTCACCTTCCCACAGGGTCTTGGGTCATTGTATAAACCAGGAGTTGTTGAACCTGTCTTCTGTGACCTTCAAAGCGACCAGTGAAATATGGTCACATAAGGCAAGTGGTCACTTAATACAGGTTTAATTGATATGAAATGCACTGTGAAGGGAAATAAAGATTAAGGTCACATAATACAAGTTTTTGCTTAATAGAGGTGGTCACCAATGCAGGTTTGACTATTTAATATCTTTTCAGTCAGACATTATGAAAAAAGATTTAATGCCCAAAATTGGATTTGGACTTCAGCTGAACTCAATATTCAATGGCTTTTAAAATTTTTCTCTTTATTTACAATTCTACATGAATTCCTTCATATAATCGCATCGGTGGCGTAATGGTTAACATGCTCGCCTCGAGTGCAGTACATTGTGGGTTCAAGACCCGGTCGGGTCAAACCAAAGACTATAAAATTAGAATTTGTAGCTTCTCTGCCAAGACCGATTGGTTCAGAATCAAAATAATGTGTCCGAGTGGAGCAACATGTCTACCCGCAGATTGTTGTTTCAGTGAGCTAGCACTATAAAAATCCAAATTAGCATGTTGGTCTAGTACAAAGCAGACCTCATCATCTCATTGAAAATTGACTTGTTCTCGCCATCATATAGCTGAAAAATTGCTGAATTGGCGTTAAAACAACAATCACTCACTCACTAATTCACTTTCTGCTGTTTTAATCTATTTCATAATTTCTTAACAGGTCTGTAATAATTTTTTGAATTGTGTTCATCAAATTATACCAACAAATCATTATTTTATGAACAACATACTTCCTTTTAAGGAGTGACAATAAAATATGTATAAATTATTCACGAGTGACAGAGTGATTGATTGTTGTTTAAACACCAACTCAGCAATTTTTCAGCTATATCATGGCGAGAACAAGTTAATTAATCTTCAATGAGATAAGGATGAGGTCCTGTTTGTACTAGACCAACGTGCTTAGTTGGATTTTTTCACCGAAGCAGTCCCCGGATAGACATGTCGCCCCAATCGGTCACATTATCCGATTCCGAGACAACCAGTCTGCTATTTCTCCTTAATGCCACGTGCTTATCTGAGAAGCAACAAATACCAATTTTATAGTATTTGGTTTGACCCGATCGGGGCTCGAACCCACAATCTACCACAAAACCATTACACCACCGATAGGGCAACTCCCTTTTAATGTAGAGATTTAAATTGCCACTACTTTGAACCATAAAGTCAAACATGTCCATGCAGCCACCTCTTAAAAAGTCACCCTTTTCTAGTCCTGCCATAGAAAATTTCATATGAAATTAACTTCTTTCAAGAGGTCATCTCTCTTATAAAGCCACTTTCTCTTTGTCCCAAAGTGACCTCAATACAGATTTGACTATATTGAAAAACGAGGAAAATTATTAACAGGTTCCATGTAATTTTTCACTGATGTTGTGGTGGTATCAATCTTACAGAAATTCTGTAAGTCACAGGAGATATTTAAATTGTTTGATTAATAGAAGATATATGTAGAGGTACATGGCCATCTTAGCAGCATTGTAGGCCCCTGGGCAAAGCAGTGCACTGGGGCCCATACCTACACAAGCACTTGCAGGAATAAAACTGTAAATGTCAATAAAATTAAACATATATTTATTGTATGGGTACCATACAAAACCAGTGTTTAAACATTAAAAAACATGCCATATACATCATCCATAGATTAGCATGGTACCCCCTATGCTCGTGGGCCCCCGGGCAACAGCACATCATGCCCATGTGTTAAGACGCCACTGCAGTGGTATACTAGGCCTAGTATAGAAAACGGCATGATTTTTAAGTTTTCTGAATAAAAAAAACTTGCTAGTATTTCTTGACAAATTCAATTAAAATCAATTTGAATTACAAGACACAACATATTGTAATTTGTATATCCAACTGGATAAACACAATGATCTGATTTGAGGATGCTCTCATCTGCTCTAGAGGATGAGCAGTGCCTGCATTTTGACTAAAATTGGTTTCAATCCATCCTGTGGTTCTGAAGATTTTCAAAGATTACCAATTTTTCAACCAATCGGAAGCCATGGGAGCCATCTTTAATATTAGGCAAGGTTAACAGACATAATTTTAGAAGAGGAGCATTCAAAAAGTATCACATCAAAGTTTGGTTCAACTTGACCCAGTGGTTGTTGAAAAGAACAAAATGCGAAAAGTTAACGGATGACAGACAACAGACACAAAGTGATGGGAAAAGCTCATTTCAGCTTTCAGCCCTGGTGAACTAAATACTTTTTAGAGAACTATCAACTCTTACCATGTTTGGATACAATTGGTCCAGTGGTTTCAGGAAAGAAAGTAAAATTTAAAACTTTTCGGATGACAAAGAGGGATGGACATCAAGTGATGATAATACCTCACAACCGTTAAAGGTTTCATCTTCATTCAAGCACACCCTTATCAATACATGAAAAACACAACAAAAACTAAAGTTTAACGACCAGCTCGATGCATGTCTTAACTTTTTTTCCTTAGCTGTCGATTTAATACAACATAAATATTTAGTTATATTATACAATAAAATCAAGTGATCAATTATAACATGTGCAAACAAGGACAAATATGACCAATCGGCAATAAATTACATTTACACTTTGAAATACTTAAACCCAGCATTAAAACCAATGGCGGCATCCACTGAAAAAAGCTTTGGTTTAAAATTGTATATCCATTCAATGACTGACAATATTATAACTACAACTACATGAACCACCAGGATATAACTGATATATTGTTGAAAGTGGTGTTAAACACCATAACTAGAAAAGAAGTATCCCCCCACCCTTGAAAATCAAAATCCTGTGGACATGCACACCTCCATTATGTGTATAAACATAATACAAAATATTAAATATGTAGCTCCAAAACTGTAGGAGGAGATAGCCAGACAAACCATGTATCTGTATCCAGACGGACGGACGAACAAAATGACTAAGTCCAACTACCTGTCATTTTGAGAATATTTGAAGAAAATCAAAATCCTGTAGACATGCACACCTCCATTGTGTGTATAAACATCATACAAAATATTAAAGCTGTAGCTCCAAAACTGTAGGAGGAGATAGCCGGACAAACCATGAATCTATATCTGGACGGACGAACGGACGGATGAACAGGGGTAAATTAATATGCCCCCCCCCCCCCCCTCCCCCCGACTCTTTGTCGCGGGGGCATAAAAAAATTTTTTACATATAGAATACTTTTACAAATTATACAAAATTTATATATACAATATTTTTATGTCATGTCAGAATTTGCATAATGATCATTGGCGTTCCCGATTTCTTGTATTGTTGTATACTACTTATCATGGTCTTGTGTCATGGCAGATCTCCGATTAAACAAAATTAAAAAAAACAAAACAATAAAAAATGCCAAAACAGATTGCAAAAAAAAACAGAAAATAAATTTAAAAAAAAGAAAGAAAATATTTACATTAGTAATGAATTAATGCATATAATTGCACTTATCTTAATTTTGGAAATTTAGAGAATTATTGAATCATTTAACTAAAAATCACCAAAAGTAGGACTTCTATAAAGTGTTCAAAGAAGAACTAAAGTGATACATTTTGAAAGATTAAAAGAATATATTTAAATTATTATGCCAAACAGCTTGCTCATTTTGTTCATGTTAATTGTCGGCTTCAAAATATAAATATTTATTGAATGCCGACTATTAAAGTGCAGGGGGAATGCAATGCACGGTTAGATAGGGAAATGTAATGCTTTGTTAGATGGGGAAATTTAGTGCTCGGTTAGCTGAGGTTTACAACAAAACAAGCAAGACAATAAATAAATTTAACAAACAATTTTTACTTATCTCTCTAAAATGTATCAGCTTATAATTTATTTTTAAAATATTTTAAAAAATTCAAGATTAAAGTTTACTGAAATTTTTAAAATGGAATTATTTTTGAAAATGATTTAAAAAAAATTTAAAGATAAAACATCAGAATCTCCACATTTTGAATCCATGTAAGTAACTATGACAACAATTAGAAAGTGTTCTGCACCTATGATAATTATTGGAATAATTGGACTATTAGAGGACTAAAAAAGTCAGGAACAAGCCATATTTTATAGATTTTACCACAAAATATGCTGAACCTTGCTTCCATATTCCTGTAATAGTACAACATTCATATTTATACAATTTAATAAACAAACATTCAAATTCAAAATATTTAAAGGGCAATAACTCTGGATAATTTTTATACACATTTTATCACAACAAAAATAGTTAATTCATTACTTACCTGGTTTAAAGCTAAAAAAAAAATAGATTACCAAATACAATTTAATTTTTTTTTAGAAAGTAAATGTATATTAAATTCGAAAAAAATATATACCCGGTACTTAGACTTGGAATTTTGGAAAGTATAAAACTTTAAGCGCTTTAAACCAAGTAGACTGACATGACATGACTAATACAAGAGTACAAAAATAACTGATTGGTGGTCTGGCTAGAATTTTACTTTTTGTTTATTAAATTCCCTCCAAAATTTAAAAGAACAGGTTCTGCTTACATTTTTTTTTTTTTTTTTTTATTTATTTGTGTGTTTTTTATTGTTGTTTTTGTACAATTCTGTTATCCCATCCTTTACAGAGCCTGTTTTTGTTTCTAGCAAGACCATAAGTTACAAAAAAACGTACCACTTCTACCAAAACAAATATAATTTAACCTTAAACATAGAAATGTGACGTTTCTTATTCAATCCCCCCTTTTTTAGGGGATTATATTTACAATTTTATTAAAATTTTGAAATCTTTATATCTCATATAGCATACTTAATATACATAACTACAAAAATACACAATATTACAAAAAGAAAATTAGTTCTGATATTCCTTTTTAATACATTTATTGTGAAATGAGTGTTTTTTTTATTTTCACTTTAATTGTCAGTGTCAAATATCTTGAAATCATGATTTTTGACTGTCTTTCATCCAATCTTTATCTGTGATCTCTTCATCTGTGATCTCTTCATCTGTAACTCTTCATCTGTGATCTCTTCATCTGTGCCTTTATCTTTCATCTATGGCTCGGTACATTACACTGAAAACATAAAAGGTATCAGAACTTGAAAAATGCCATATGGAATAAACAATAATATTTTCCATAAACTGCAAGAAAAAAATACATTGGCATTCAGTAACTGGACCCTCCAAATTAAATCTTTAATGAAATCTGTACATGCTAAGCATTTCCAAAAACTGGTCAGGTGCAACCAGGGCACGAAATTAATGCTGGTCCGCTAGCCCGAGGCTAGTAAAATCAGCGTTGGGCTAGAAGAACTCTCTTAGAAGCTAGTCCGATGGGCTAGTTAAAATTTCCAATTGTCAATTATTGTTTCCACTTCATTAATTTTAATGACATAATTGAAAATCAAAATTAGTCATTCATATTACTGTGTACACAATTTACCTGTGGGGAATTCCCTCGATATCAATTAGATCCTACAGGGTGGAATGCGAATTTATCAAATTACTTGATAATCCGGTTAACTCAGTGAGCGTTCTTAACAAAATAATCTAAAGTTCAAGAAATGTGGCGACACATTACCGGCGTAGAGCAACCAGCGAAAAAAATTAAATTAGATAATAATGAAAAATTGGAGAGAAAAAGGACGTATGATCAGATCAAAAGAAAAAGAAAATTTCAAACAAGCTGGCAGAAAAACCACAACTGGTTAGTTCACAACAGTGAAATAGACCGAATGAATGTTCAGTTTGCATACCGTATGCTTCTTCCGACAGGATGATGGTGACGCTGGTGATGATGATGTTTCATGTGATGACAATACTGACATTCTTTCTTCATTATAGTTTTTTCAAATGAAATAATTATTATATAATTTTTAGTAATTGTCCCCATGGTCCATGATCGTTGGCTAGTAGAATATCTGGGGGGCTAGTTGATTTTTATATCTACTAGTCCTGCTGGCTAATTGAAATTTTTGCTTAAATTCTACCCCTGGGTGCAACTCATATCTGGGCCCTCTAATTACAAGTCCTCCCCAGATAACAGTGTTCACTTTATATGTTATTCATGCCCTGTCAACTGGAACCTATAATTACAAGTTTTACGCTTACTACTGGTCACTTTACAAAATACAAGTCCTCTCCTGACATGTACAATGGCATTATCTTTATTTCAATAAAATGTGTATTTTGTATTTGTTTATAAAACCTCACTTATATTGTACTTATGTTATGCACATTTCTGGAAGTTTTCATTATTTATACCAGTTTAGCTTTTTTGTGCTCGTCACAAGCTAGAACCTTCATTTCCAAAGCAATCTCAAATTGTTATTAAAATAATGGTATATACGATTACTCACCTAATAAACTCCATGGTTACACAACGTCTACTTCCCATTGGATATTCTTATGGGAATAGACTACATTCCAGTACTGAAATTAAAAAAATATCAATATTTTATCACCAACAAAACTGATAAAAGCCTATTTTTTAGGTCTTGTTGCAATGATTTTGTATTGGCATAGCGGTAACCAAAATATTGAGTGAGTGATTGTTGTTTAACTCCAAGTGACCAAAAGGAAGAACATGTTTCTTGTTGACCAGATAATAATGATGTCTTCTTTGAACAAAACCGTTACACATGAAGTTAGATTTTGGTGCCATTTCACAGAAACAACAGTCCACAGAACCCGTGTCTGAAGTCAGACACATTATACCGACTTCAAGTCAACCAGTCTTTGTTCTTTTTCTTTACCTGATCCTTCGTGCTAAGCAGACATTTTTTTGCTTGTTTATATCTGTATTGTCATTGTAGATCCAATTATCAAGAAGGCAGAGGGTGGTGATCCCATTCTTCTATATACTGCCTGATACATGTTTGTACCAGTCCCAAGCCAGGAACTGGATTTCCATCGACATATGTTGTGGTCTTTTTTTTCAATCATTTGAAAAGAGATGATGTAGTTGTTTGTTTGGTTGATATCTGTGGATTTTATTTCCATCACTGTTTAATTTTTCCTTCAATAAATACCAATTTTATAGTGTTTGGTTTGTCCCAAAATAGGATCAAATTCATGATATACCACACTTAAAATGTGTACCCTAACTTTATATACACCATTGAGTCAGTTTTTATATACAGTAGTCGCCGGCTAATAAGGCTACCCCTTATACAATAAAACAAAATTGCCTGATAAGGATTGAATCGTGAGGTTGGACAATTTTGTAGTATTTTACTATCCAGTACACCTGATACAACGCTTAATAAGAGGTGTGGCCTTTTGGTGGGAGTGCCCTTATATCAGGGGAACTATTGTATCACATTGAAAAACAGTCAGATTAGTGCTACGAGTGTTAAACACCACTATCAACAACATTCCAATTACATAATCTCACGGCAAGTCAGTTTAAATGATGGAGAAAACTGGAGTACTCTGACTGACCAGGTTCAAACTGACAAAACTTTATCACATGATGTATACAGTACATCTCTATACGATCCCAAATCGTACATTGGCAAGACAACATACATTTGGTTATGCTGGCTTCATCTGGTACTGCCAAGTACCTGTCATAGTATGTTGTGTTGTGAACTAGAATTTGCCAAGCTTATTTATAAAGGGTAAAAGAAAAACGAATTATGATGCATGTATTTTGGGTTTTTTTCACTGACAGTAAATATCACATGTACTTGTGGAAATCTATGACGGCAAATATTTAATATTACAAGGATCTGTATCATGACTTTATCAGTACTTACTGAATGAATACCATGGTTAGACATCATCCACTTCCTATGGGACAGAGTATGGGATTGGATTACGTTTCAGTGCTTAAATAAAATTATAAAATCATAATTATAAATGGTAATTTGAAATGTAAAATCATGCAGCATTTAATAATTTAAACAATTGATTTTCAAAAGCTTGGACAATTCTTTGAAACACCAGAAAGTGTATTCCCTATATCTCTTGGTGACCTTGACATGGACGTGACAATACTTCTTATTATACCTCATAGATATAAGAATGTCTGATTAGTTAGAAAACGTCACATGTCAGGAAGACAAAACTTCATGTATCCCTAGACCGCATGCTCCAGGGAAATAAAAATCATGTATCCCGCTGCCTCTTGCCGACCCCTGGATATCATCAAAAAAACTAATTCGGACAACAAACAACACCATACAAATGGACATAAAAGAAAATTTCTTGTGTTGTGGAATGTTTAGTTTTAATCCTCATTTTTGGGATAACTGCGATGTAACCATCAACATAAACAACTACACGAATTGAATAAAACGTTAAATTAGTTTTAAAAAAATGCTTTGTTGTTGTATGTGTGTGCTTTGCCCTCGAGAAATATGACTTTTTCGGGTAAACAAACATTCGTATTTCTCTTCAACAAGGGCCATAAATGTATATTATTAGATTAATTACAGCAATAATTCTATAAAATAATTAGAAAAAATTGCTGAATTATCTTAATTTTATGATCAACTTTTAATTTGCAGAGTTTTTTTTAAGTATACATATGACTTAATATGACAAAGAATGCTCCGTCCTGTAAAATCTTGCACATTTTCAGTGAGACTCGCAGTTTTAGATAGAATAAATGAAGTTAAAGTTACATTACTATCAGTTTGGTAAAATTCTGTTAATTTCGCACATTTACATTTCAAAAACTGCATTTCATAACTATTGTGATTTCATTCATTTTCGTAGATAAATGGATATTGAGATATTCATTGACATTTGAATTCATAGTTGTGATACCTACGGGGCAGTCGCATGTTATGATTAACTGTCTAAATTCCAAGCAATTCTGTATCTGTGGCACAGGCAAGTCGAATGGTCAAGTGTCCACACAGTCTAACTTTTAATTTGATTCTGATAAGACTTATTTTTTCTCACTGTTCTCACAATAAAATTCTTCTCAAAATGTCAGATGGAAATAGGAAACCAACTGATGTTGAAATGTTTTTGCTAAAGCCTGTTGAAAAGAATAACCAGACAGGAAATTGTATCATGTGACTGCACCTTTACTCCAAACTTCTCTTGTTCAAAGTTGTTGTTGCATATGCTTTTCTGTGGTTCATTAAAGTTCATGGTTTTATGATACTAACAGGAACCACAAAAATTGGTATTCAACAAATAACATTATCAATTCACACTATCAGAGAAAAATTACGAAAACTTCATTTATTTCACATTAGTTATAAATTTGTAAATTGTATTTTTTATCATTTCATCATTACCGTATGTTATATTGTACACAATACTAATTTGTTATTGTCTACTAGAATAAAATATATACCTCATGTATGCCATGGATAAAGATTTGGTATTCGTCTGCTGTATGCTTCTTTCTTCTAATTGTTTGGTAGCAACAGTAAATCTTACAAACAAGCAGTTTTTAAGGAAATTAAATGAATGAAAAATTGATGACAACATTTAAAAAAAAAATTAACAAGGTACACTGTATGCATGTTGTGCAAAAAAAAGAAATGAAAGTTGACCAGTACCCTTATTAGAGCACCTTAATTTCTATGTAGATGTTTACGCTTATTGGAGTGTGTTAAATTCTCCATAGATGCATTACCCTTTTCAGAGCACCTTCAAATCTCTGTAGATGTTAAATTATTTGTGCATGAGAGTTACCTCAACTTTTTAAAGCCGGTTTTTAGTGGGGTTCTTGTTACTCGATCGTTGTTTGTCCTTTTTTACTTTTTTCTTTGGTCGTTGTGTCGTCTGTTCTTCGATTTACAGATTCTGATTACTATTAAACTACTTGTGCACGACAGAGTTACCTCAACTTTTTAAAGCCAGTTTTTAGTGGGGTTCTTGTTACTCGATCTTTAGTTTTATATGTATGTTTTGTAGATTGTTGTTTGGCCTTTGTACTTTTTTCTTTGGTCATTGTGTCGTCTGTTCTTCGATTTACGATTTCTGATTACTATTAAACTACTTGTGCACAACAGAGTTACCTCAACTTTTTAAAGCCGGTTTTTAGTAGGGTTCATGTTACTCGATCTTTAGTTTTAAATACATGTTTTGTAGATCGTTGTTTGGCCTTTTGTACTTTTTTCTTTGGTCATTGTGTAGTCTGTTCTTCGATTTATGGATTCTGATTACCCCTTTGGTATCTCCAAACTCTTCTTACCCTTCTAGAGCATCTGAGCTCAACCCCGGTTTTTGTGGAGTTCGTGGTTCTTGATCGTTCGTTTTCTGGATCATTGTTTTTCTTTTTCTTTTGGTCATTGTGTATTCTGTCCTTCGATTTATGGATTCTGATTACCCTTTGGTATCTTCAAACTCTTCTTGTCCCTATTAAAACCCCTTAAATTTTAAACCTACCAAAAGTATTGTTGACTGTAGTTTCAGTGGCTTTGATGCCATCTTCAATTGGTTGTGGTGTCTGCGTGAGTATATCTTAAAACACATTTTTTATGGATATTCAAAAAAAAAATTAAAACTTTTTTGTTAAAAATTATTTTAAAATTGCCATTAATAGCAAGCAAATCTTCATAAAAAACTTAATTTAAAATAAGTCACCAGAAATGAGATTTGTTTTCAAAATTATATTAAATTAACAAAAGATCCAAAACAAACAAAAATATTAATTTTAAACAATTTTACAATTTGCCAAAACTATTACTTTTAAAAAAAAAGTCACCAGAAATGAGATTTGTTTTCAAAATTATATTAAATTTACAACAGATTCAAAACAAATAAAAATATTTATTTTAAACAATTTTGCACTTCGCCAAAACTATTACTTTAAAAAAGTCACCAGAAATGAGATTTGTTTTCAAAATTATATTAAATTAACAAAAGATCCAAAACAAACAAAAATATTAATTTTAAACAATTTTACAATTTGCCAAAACTATTACTTTTAAAAAAAAAGTCACCAGAAATGAGATTTGTTTTCAAAATTATATTAAATTTACAACAGATTCAAAACAAATAAAAATATTTATTTTAAACAATTTTGCACTTCGCCAAAACTATTACTTTAAAAAAGTCACCAGAAATGAGATTTGTTTTCAAAATTATATTAAATTAACAAAAGATCCAAAACAAACAAAAATATTAATTTTAAACAATTTTACAATTTGCCAAAACTATTACTTTTAAAAAAAAAGTCACCAGAAATGAGATTTGTTTACAAAATTATATTAAATTTACAAAAGATCCAAAACAAACAAAAATATTAATTAAAATTTTATTTACAATTTGCCAAAAGAATTGATGTAGGCCACTTTTACTTCTGAAAAAATAAAAATAGATAAATAAACCTGAAAAACAAAAGTTGATTAGTACATGTAAATACAATTTTTTTTTTTTTTTCCATGCAAAATTTTGTTTTTGTTTTTTTTTTGTTTTTTTTGTAAAAGCAGTCCTGTTGAACATCATACTAACATTACAAACCAACACTTGCCATACACATATCTTTACAGGAGAACATGATGTAGTAGAAAAAAATACTGGAGTACACATTTTTGATGGGAAATAGCCTGCATACAGGTAGTACATGATATAGCCGATAACATTTTAAACCATACATATATTTATATAGTTGAAAGTTTCAAATTTAGGGAAAAGGTCGTCTCACATGCATGTTGAGGTGTGAGATGTTTATCATTGTATAGAAACAGCAAACTCTATGGATACGTAAACCACAATGATACCACACATGTCCTTGATAGATATATTGTTCAGTTGACAAAAAAAAAAAACCTCCTACATGTACAGTCGTCCATGATACATAAACTTTATTACCTTGGTTTGTGCCGTTTTAAGTCTTTCATCCTTTTTATTCTCCTTGATCATGCACTTTCAATTAGAACTAGTTTCTCAAGAACTAACACATTTGAGATCCATTCCATTAGTACTTCAAAATACTTAATCCATTTAATTACTGATGGTATAAAAAATTATTGTATTTTTGGCACTATCGTGCCTTTATTAAATGTGAAACCTAACTGGTAAAAAGTTATTTATCTATCATTCAATTCTTTCATACACCCGTTTCTTGCATGCTACCTATGTTAAATGCGAAACCTAACTGGGAAAGAGTTTTTATCTATCATTCATCCTTGCATACCCCCATTTCTAGCATGCAACATTCACTCATAAAGCTTATCTAATTATCAAAATTCATTTTTATTGAAGTACATAAATGATCTCGGGAACATATATAATTCTATGATAAATCTAATTCTAATTCAAAATGCTCATTTTTTTGGTACAAGTTCTGCTGTCCAGATCTTTAAGAAGATGTTATCGATCGTCTTCACACTGACACCAATCTGTTTTGAGCTATTTCATACTGGGGAAGTATGGGTAATTACTTACCCATAAAGATTCTCGGAAAATCAGTATTTTCACGAGACGGGATGTGGAATCTAATGAACACAAGAAAGAAAAATCACTTTTTACACTTTTCCAAATGAAGGTTTGCAATATCTTAATGATGCATACAGAAATGTAACAATATCACATACTAAATACATGATATTAATGATTAAAAACATATTTACATATTTACAGTATATACAAAAATATATTTACACTATCCATATATACATAGACCTATTTACAAATAGAGTATAAGACCTTGGACACTGGGACACCATGATCAGATGCTTAAACACAACTTTTAACCAGGAACAGACAAGTGGGGAGGGGGCTTTAACACAACTTTAACAAAGAACCTTAGAAACTTGGTTTGGGAGAAGACGGGGCAGATTAACACACACTAAAAGGCCTTGGAAACTGTGTTTGGGTGGGGTGTGGTGGGGTGGGGACATAAATTTACACTTTACCTATTGGTGTTCTACATCGACTTATCTGTGCTCAATATTAGGACAACCGACATAATGGCTTTATGTGATAAAGTGTCAATGGTTTTCTGCGGACACATCGGTTTCCTCCACCAATATAACTGACTGCTATAACTGATATATTGTTGAAAGTGGCATTACACACCAAAACTCTAACCCAATTGACCTAATGGAATTCCTCAATGACATTTGACCTAATGTACCATGATCAGATGCTTAACATAACTTTAACCACCAACAGACAATATGATTTTTTTTTAAATAAAACAAAATTTCGACAATTTAAATAAATATCAGATCAAATCAGTTCTGTGAAGCAATTCAAAAAAAATAAAATTATCTCCCCTTTTTTAACCTTCATTATAAAAACACAACAATGATGAGAAATTCCAAATCTTTGCTACAACAGACTGAACCATGATCTTTCCGAAATGTTTTCAAAATTGCAACCCCTTTTTGAATTTAGAAATTTTGCCCCTTAAAAGAAAACCGGCCTGTCATTGACAATCATATTGCCGACAGCAAGAGCAGCTCCAACACACCACCAAGCCCAACCTCTCTGGGGAACAGGGGCAACAGGAACAACTGGGATGTCTATGGCCTCAAAAACCTGCTCTGCTGCCACCACCTCCAGAGCTACACAGGGTGCTTCAGCTACAACCCGCTGGCCTATAGCAGCCATTGCTTCATCGTCTACATCTGCTGAATTAACAGCTGGTGTAGGCGATAAAACAAGTCTGACAATAGGGGAAACCACCACAGGATTCTGCAAATCCCGTGGTAATTCAGCGGGCACAGCTCCCACTGGAACAGACACGGGTGTCTGTACCACTGGTACAGGCTCGGGAGCTTGTACCAGAACCCTGCGACGCCTGGTACGAACTGGAAGGTCCTCAGCCTTATACTCTGGGGCTAATCCCAACTTACGCCTCGAGCGTCTTTCGCCCTGACGTACAGGCTTCACCCTGAAAAAAAAAAAAATTGTTAAGCAAACTCTCAAACTGTGAAGATTAAATGGATATTGAATTTAAAAGTTTATATATCAAATTTACATATAAGAATAAGATACAATTGATGACTTCTGAGACTTCTATTTGAGACAAAGATTTTTTAACACAAGGCAATATCAGCTGTCACACCCAAGAAGAACAAAGCATTGACTGATGTCATTATGTATTTTTTTGTAAATTTTGTGGGGGGAGCGGGGAGTGATAAATCTTGATTTAATGAAAATAAAATGCTTTATATACAGGAAATGATATAATTGTTTCTTTGTCCTTTTTAAACTCTAGGGAATTGAAAAAAACCACTTTAGGAATTTTTGTCAAAATGCTGGTCTAACTACTACACATATTAAGCCATTTCTAAGAGTAAAAATCTAAGTGTTATTGACTTTCAATGTACTCTAACATTCTCAGAGAAGTGTTTATGTTCTAACATGGTAAAACAACAGTTGTCCAAGACCTCAGCTTTGCCTTGGTTTTTAAATGTGCATAAAACATGTCCAAATGGCAAGTGTGGATGTCAATATTTCATATTATTAACCTAAAAAAAAAAAAAAAATTCATGGACACAGGGGTCCTGGATTTTTTTAATAAAAAACTAATCCTGGATTATTATTTTTGCTCACTCAGGTCCTGTGTTTTTATTTCAAATTTTCATCATAGCCCCCCTCCCCCCTCAAGGGATATAAAATTGTATCATTAATAATAAATTAATAAATAATAAATTCAGATTTTCTATTTAAAATAAATCTCATTTACAAAACCACTGATATTTGTTCAATTTTTAACGCTAATGTAAGCTTTAGTCGCAACAATTTTTTTATTTTTCTCTTTAAACTGTCGAAACATAACATTTATTTAAACTGTAAAATTCACAAATAAAATTCACCCCCCCCCCTTTTTCCCTTTTTTTCTTGTTTAAATCAATGATCAACAATATTCCAGAATCAAACAAATGAATAAATATAACATAGATTACTTTTACATGCATCTTTTTACCATGCCGAGTCAGTGTGTTTTAAATCGGTCATTCAATCAGGACGCTCATTATTCTTGTCCAAGATAAAAATACATCGCTAAAATTACCTGTGGGTGTTTCCCCACTTCAACTCGTAAATTTACATAGAAATCGGAGATATTTGGTCATAAAACTTCACACATGGTTTTGTCTATCATATTTCTTGAAGACAAACATAAAATGTTATTGCATTTATCAATATTTTATGAGTATCAACAGTTTTTTCAACACCGTAGTATCAACAGTTTTTTCAACACCGTATCTGTTTCTCGATACAGCCGCAACTTCAACTCGTAAATTTACATAGAAATCGGAGATATTTCGTCATAAAACTTCACACATGGTTTTGTCTATCATATTTTTTGAAGACAAACATAAAATTTTATTGCATTTATCAATATTTTATGATTATCAACAGTTTTTTCAATACCGTATCCGTTTCTCGATACAGCCGCCCAATTACCAATGAGACAAGTCACGTGACTACACATGCTACTCACAGTCACCCGTGACCCACTTTAGCACGTTCTACCTGTTAATTCTTAATAATGTTGTTTAAAAAGTTGCCAATATTTGATGTTTTATACTAATTGCAGTTGAAATTTTTCATAATATCATACGTAAATAGCCTAGAACGAAGGAAATACGTCGCTGTTTGATTCTCTTACATCCAGTAAAGAATTCAAAGTTGACCCGCGCATAATCATACGATCTGACAGTGAATTAATTCGGGAAAGCGTTTACGCATGTGCGAAATTTATTGTTGACGAAGAAGCACATGGCACACTGAATCGAATCGTGGAATTGAATAATGACGGATTCTATACTAAAACGACACAAAAAGGAGGATTCAGCTTTGTGTAAAAATTTAAAAAAGATGCAATACCAATCTACTCCATTTTTCAACACGTAAGCCTAATTTAGTATTTTTTTTCCGGTCGAATCATATTTTAACAGTAGAATTGAGTCGTATTTTTTTTATATATTCTTTTTTTTTTCAGGAAAAAACGCTAGGTGATATCTTTCAAATTAGAAACTAAAATAACTAGCACTGTGAGTGACCTTACTGCGTGATACCCCCCGCTTGCAATACTATGATGTTCAAACTTTGGAATACAGGTATATTAGCAAATTACCTATGAAAAATGAACGGATATGGAGTTATGTCAAGGAGACAACATCCCATCTCCAAAATAAACTAACCAAGAACATACATCTAGGGGTCGCCACAAGTACCTTTTCATGAAAGTATCAGTTGAATTATCTCCCCTTCTAAATTTTAGACAGCAATGGTATTCCTTCATGCACATCTGCAGGTTGTGTACTACAACTGTGTAAAGTTTCATAAAAATTCAATAAGCAGTTTAGTAGTTGCATTTACAAGGTCCATGCCCCCCCTTTTCGTGAAAGTATAAGTTGAATTATCTCCCCTTTTAAATTTTGGACAGCAACCATATTCCTTCATGCACATCTGCAGGAAGTGTACTACAAATGTGTAAAGTTTCATAAAAATCCAATAAGTGGTTTAGGAGGAGTTGCGCTTACACGATAGACGACCCCCCTTTTCGTGAAAGTATAAATTGAATTATCTCCCCTTCTAAATTTTAGACAGCAACGGTATTCCTTCATGCACATCTGCAAGTTGTGTACTACAATTGTGTAAAGTTTCATAAAAATCCAACAAGCGGTTTAGGAGGAGTTGCGGTTACAAGGTACATGGACGGACGGACGGACAGGGCGATTCCTATATACCCCCCCAAACTTTGTTTGCGGGGGGTATAATGAACTTCATGTCTGTTTTTTTCTAAAAAAAATATAATCAAGCCAACTCAAGTGTTGTAAACATTTGTTTACAATTTTCCCTTTATCAGGCCCCTTTGCAGAGTTTGGGTGTTTTTATTGATTTCATCACGTATTTTCGATTTTAAGTGTCATTCTTAGTAAATACCATTATATAATACTAACTGATTACCCCGGGATCCAATTTCATAGATATATTTCTTAAATTATATTAATTCTAACCAATATTTACCTGTGCATGCTTTCTGGTTATTTATAGCAGTTATCAGTATCCAATAAACTTCGGAAAAGAAGCCGACTTATAATTAGGTGTTAATGACGATTTCACCAACAGACATTCAAATTCTTTTCACTAATTACGACATTATAACATATTTTTTAAACCTGCTTCTTGTTCAGAACATTTTATTAGTATAAAACATCGAATATTGGCAATTTTTAATATAAACAAAAAAATCAATTCTGACAGCTTGTATGCCTTTAAACAAATATACCAATTTTTCTAATTACATGTAGATCATTCTTTTCATCACCATTTACTTCTACTTATTACTATAAAATATATGATATACATTTTTGTATTACAACATATCTTGCAAAAATATTTAAAAGGATCCCTTCATGTCCCTAAAACAAAAGGATCCCTTCATGCCCCTAAAACAAAAGGATCAAGTCCCTTATTATCTCCATCATTTATTTCAATGATCGATTTCACAAATAATGAAATACAACAACCTGCCTTTCAAAAGTTTTTTTAAACTGACCCCCTTTACACTTTTGTTGCTTGCCCAGGGTCGGAGGTTCTCTCCGGATACTCTGGCTTCATCCACCACTAAAACTGGTCGCCATGATATAGTTGAAAGTGGCGTTAAACACCAAAAATTAATCAAATCATCACTCTTTTCTCCAAATGTAAGGGTCGTTGTTCTCATAATTTATTTCATCAGCAAAACACATGTCGCTCCACTCGGACACATTATTATGATTCCTTTCCAACCAGTCTTTGCTCTTACTCCCTAATGTTGCGTGCTTAGCGGAGAAGCAACAAAAACCAATTTAATAGTCTTTGGTTTGGCCCGATCTGGGCTTGAACCCATGATCTACCATACTTGAGGCAAGCACGCTAACCATTACGCCACCAATGCGTTGTCAACAGGAATGATACAAGCAGTGATCTAGTCAACAACGGGAACGATACAAGCAGCGAGCTAGTCAACAACAGGAATGATACAAGCAGCAAGTTATTCAACAACAGGAATGCTACAAGCAGCGATCTAGTCAACAACAGGAATGATACAAGCAGCAAGTTAGTCAACAACAGGAATGCTACAAGCAGTGAGCTAGTCAACAACAGGAATGCTACAAGCAGTGAGCTATTCAACAACAGGAACGATACGAGCAGTGAGCTATTCAACAACAGGAACGATACAAGCAGTGAGCTAGTCAACAACAGGAACGATACAAGCAGCCAGCTAGTCAACAGGAATGATACAAGCAGTGAGCTAGTCAACAACAGGAAAGATACAAGCAGCGAGCTAGTCAACAACAGGAACGATACAAGCAGTGAGCTAGTCAACAACAGGAACGATACAAGCAGTAAGCTAGTCAACAACAGGAATGATACAAGCAGTAAGCTAGTCAACAACAGGAACGATACAAGCAGTAAGCTAGTCAACAACAGGAACGATACAAGCAGTGAGCTAGTCAACAGAAATGATACAAGCAGTAAGCTAGTCAACAACAGGAACAATACAAGCAGTGAGCTAGTCAACAACAGGAACGATACAAGCAGTGAGTTAGTCAACAACAGGAACGATACAAGCAGCAAGCTAGTCAACAACAGGAACGATACAAGCAGTGAGCAAGTCAACAAACAAAAGTTTGTGTTGTGTTATGTATATATATTTAACCACAAGTTTTTTGTGTGGAATAGGCAAATCATTACTGTAATAAACCCTGAATATATTTTTTATTTATTTTACAGTTGACTGCATATTTTAACTTAGGGACAGGCTACGAATACGACGGAAACGTATTCGTAGCCTGGGTTCTACAAGTACGACGGGCGGAAGTTGTGACTAAATGATCAACCGGTTTCCGGACATGGACACCTATTTTACGGAAATTAATCACGTATTGCTAGCATCTAGAGGCTACGAATACGACAGATTTTTGTTTTCCTAAATATATTGTTATTAGACATTTATTACTGTGATACTATAAAGTTACGATAGTATTGTAATGACTTAAAAATTCTAGAAACATGTATTTGCTGCTATACAGAACATGATTGAAGACATTGCTGCGAATTTAATATGAAGAACTGCAATCAAAGTGATGATCATTTGCTTATTTAAGGTATATTATATGTGATTTTACCTTGTGTTTGACCATTGGAAATGGAACAAATTTTTTTCCCTCCATGAATACAGGAATAATCCAACTCCTTGTAAATTAAAAGACCCGCTGCACTTTCTGCAACTTCCATGTTTTTATATTTGGACCCGTATCAAGCTTTCTTGAGCTACGCTTATAAAGTTGGACGTAGTTATCCTGCTGGAATTTTTTTAGGGCACACTCTAAATCTGTAAAAGATTTATACTTTGCTTCAACACGGAGTGCACTACCATTGTTGGGAAGTGTGAGTTGTACTTTGAGAAGTACTCATACCAGTGAAATCCATGGGCTTAATCATGTATTGCAAGACTAGTTTTTCAATGCATCAGATTTTATTGGAATAAAAATAAACTAGAAACAGAAAATTATATAAAAAATTCATATATTGTCATTTAATGAAATAAAAACAATAGAATTAAGAAAATCGAGAAATCCGTCGTATTCGTAGCCTCTAGATGCTAACAATACGTGATTAATTTCCGTAAAATAGGTGTCCATGTCCGGAAACCGGTTGATCATTTAGTCACAACTTCCGCCCGTCGTACTTGTAGAACCCAGGCTACGAATACGTTTCCGTCGTATTCGTAGCCTGTGCCTTTAACTTAGGCAAAGATATTGGGCCTCAACTTCAAGAGGGTCGTGGAACTTGCTTAAAAGTACAAAATGAAAAACATGAAAACTTGTCCAAATCTTAAGAAAATTCACAAGTTATCAGAACGCCAGATGAATGCCACGACTCGGTCTTGAACAATGAGAACAAGCTATTGGAGGACATAAATGATACTGACTTTCGTTCCACATTTCTCCTAAGCCTGTGATGTATTGTTAAAGATATATGGAAAAAACTTTGTTTTTACCAGCACTTGTTATGTTTATCTGCTTAAAAGAAGAGTTTGAAGATACCAAAGGGGCAATCAGAATCCGTATATCAAAGAAGAACAGACAACACAATGGCCAAAAGAAAAAGTACAAAAGGACAAACAACGATCAACAAAACATACATATAAAACTAAAAATGACTTTCCGATATTCATTATTATAATTGCTGAGTAAAGCTGTTTGATACTTTGACATTTCTTTTGCAGTTCAGTATAAAAGTTGTACAGGTATAGGTAACAGTTTAGAGAAGATTATATAGCAGTCAATGCTAAAATATTCTTGTTGCTTATAACAAACGTACTTTAAAAAGAAATTTTGACTTATACTAAAGCAGCAATGGACAATTGAAGACATTTCTATTTTTAGTAACAGCAGCCATCTTGAATGGAGGGCAGGGCTGTCAGACACAATTTTGAAAGGGATCCACCCAGAGACCATCCCTGCCAGATTTGGTTTAACTTGGTTCAGCGGTTTCAGAGGAGAAGATTTAAATGTGATCTTTTATCAAAATATGCCTAATTTACATAATCGGTATAAATCGGCTGAAAGAAAAATGTCCACAGATATGTTAAACTACTCCTTGCCATGTAGCTGCAGTTAAAATTTGAGCTCATTTTGACTTATACTAAAGCAGCAATGAACAATACGGTTGTTTCGAATCATTTCCATTCCGTCAAAATTTTGTTACTTTCATCCGCCAGATCACGTGATTTCGATGGACTAATCGGCATTGAACTTCCGGTGTCAATGTACACAACAAAAACTCCAATCGATTTGTGCCGTTTTAACGTTCGATCCTCATCTTAAAAAAATCTTAACATTTTCTGTTAAAGACAGATATCAATTAAATTATTTTATTTGTATCAAAGACTTCAATGCAGAGACAATTACTTCTTTAAAATTAAATTTGTTTTCTTTCTTTATTTGCGGTTGTCAGCATCAAAGGAAAACGATCTGCCTTTATGTATATATTTCTGATATCACACAGACAGTGAGGTACCGAACACCAGTATTTACTCAGCCGTTTCTTTGGCGTCTCCATATTACAATTACTTATAATCTACCGCATCTACGACTATGATATGCTGATTTTGTCACAGTAATAGTGTAAATACCGGAAGTCGTCTGCCAAGGGGTTCAGACGTCAATACACGAAAATGAGAGAACGTGGTCGGAATTGACATGATTCGAAACAACCGCATTGAAGAAATTTCTATTTTTAGTAACAGCAGCCATCTTGAATGGAGGGCGGTGCTGTTGGAAGGCTGTTGAAAGGGACCCACTCAAGGACCATCCCTGCCAGGTTTGGTTTAATTCGGTTCAGGTGTTTCAGAGGAGAAGATTTAAATGTGAAAGTTTACGACGTACGACGGACGGACGCCAAGTGATGGCAAAAGCTCACATGGCCTTTGGCCAGGTGAGCTAAAAACTAAGATTTTTCCCCAAAACCCTTGCTTCAAATATTTCCATGTAAAAACCCATCCAAGATAATGATAATTACAAGCCACATGCAAAAAAATTATTCAAATCTATCCATGTTTACTAAAGTTATCGCATAAACAAGACACAATTCTCAAAATTGGTGATTTTTCAACCAAAAACTAAGATTTCCCCCCAAATACCTTGCTTCAAATATTTCCATGTAAGAACCCATCCAAGATAATGATAATTACAAGCCACATGCAAAAAATTATTTAAATCTATCCATGTTTACTAAAGTTATCGCGTAAACAAAGACACAATTCTCAAAATTGGTGATTTTTCAACCAAAAACTAAGATTTTTTTTCCCCAAAACCCTTGCTTCAAATATTTCCATGTAAGAACCCATCCAAGATAATGATAATTACAAGCCACATGCAAAAAATTATTTAAATCTATCCATGTTTACTAAAGTTATCGCGTAAACAAAGACACAATTCTCAAAATTGGCGATTTTTCAACCAAAAACTAAGATTTTTTCCCCCAAAACCCTTGCTTCAAATATTTCCATGTAAGAACCCATCCAAGATAATGATAATTACAAGCCACATGCAAAAAAAAATTCAAATCCATCCATGTTTACTCAAGTTATCGCATAAACAAGAAAGTGTGATGGACAGACGGTAGTGATGGGAATCTGAAGGAATTTCATAATCGATCATCGGTCATGAATAACTAATTATCGGTTATAATCGGAAAAAAGGATACTTTGTTGAAAACTACCTATTTTATACAAATTTTACATTAGACCTCTTATATATAATGTTGTGTATGTTTTTTGTCATGTTTGTACTTTATTTGAAGGTTGTTTGACCAAATTAAACATGTTAAACTATTGTCTGAATGTATTAATGTATTGCTTTTATATTATTGAGGTGTGAATTATGTTTCATAACTACATTGATCAGTGGTACAGTATCTCATAAAATTAGTGGTAACTGACTGCCTTTATCACATCAGATTATAAATCCATAGACAGTGAACAAACTTAATAAATTATGGGAAAAATTCAACAAATGACGAACAACATCAAACATAGATAAATTTTATTGAACAGTCTGTAGAAAACAGAATGTTATCATCCACACTCTTATAGTGTACAGTTATTAGTATTATTATCAGTAGTATTCCATTTTTTTATTCATAAAATGATATTGCCAATATTTGAAGGACTGAGGCGAGCCCTCGTTTTGTTCACTAAATGACCCATAAAACTAAATACTCGTTCTGAGGGTACATACAATGCTGGATCTGAATGGCAAGATATTTTTTGACTAAAATAATCTTGGATAGAAGGTTGCATTTTCCCCCATCAGTGCAGTATTGTCAAGTCAGTATAAGTTTGAGCAGCACTGTGTCATAGCCGCGAATGCATATTTGCTTTTCAGTCAGAAATCTACAAATTTCACTATTTTTTTTAGTTTTCCCTGTACTTATTATACTTTTATTGGACTTAGAAACATAATTTCATTTGCAAATAAAAATAAAAAAAGAACTATTTAACACGATTTGATGAAACTGTTATTTTCTGCTTAATTACATCTCAAGATTTCCAGAAAATCAAAGTGAAAGTGAAAGTAGAATTATTCAATTAATCGGAAATAGATTTTTGGGTTTAAGACACCAACTAACTGATTTTCGGTTATAATCAATCATCGGAACACCACTAACAGACGCTATTACTATATCCCTCACCGCTATCACTGGGGGATACAAAATAAACTAGAGGCTCAATGGGTTGAGCCTGTGTTGCTCCTATGACATTTTTTTCCATAGTAGGTTCCTATAAAATTCTAATGGTTTTAGATAAAAAAAAAATTAATTGGCCAATCACAAACAAGAACTGCCTATGGCAGCTTATATTAGTAGTATGATCAGCATGAAATATGGAAATTTTGTACAGGATCTCCTATACATCATTCCTACAAAGTAACAATTCATTGTGTCTCATATTTTTAGGAGAAGATTTTTCAACTAATCAGAAACAAGAATTGCCCATGGAAACCGTTTATTCCGTCCAATCAGGATAAAATGAAGAAATTTTTATAGAGGACCTTCCACAGATAATTCCTGTAAAAATGTGCTTTATTTGGCCAAGAGGTTTCAGAGGAGAATATTCTTAATAATCAGCCAACCAAAACCAAGAATTCTTTATGGTGGCCATGCTTGTTAACAGATTGAGACGAAATGGGCAATTTTTTAGAGGATCTTCAATAGATGCTTCCTACCACGTTTCGGTTCATTTGTCCAAGCGGTTTCAGAGATGTTTTTTTAGAAAGCGACCAACGGATGCCAAGTGATGGCAAAAGCTCACATTGCCTTTGGCAAGGTGAGTTAAAAATGTATTTGTTAAGCGTAAAATGTTACCACTCATAGAATAATGTTGTATTACATTTTATATGCGACGAGAAAATTAAAAAGTGTGACCATAGATTTGACACACAATACATTCATATTCTGTTTGTGTTTAACTTTATTTTTGAATCATTGTTTGTTCCCGATATCATTTCTGAATATTTTCCTACTAGGTATCCCGCGTTAATAAAATATGTTGATATTGATTAAACACAGAAGAAGAAAAAAGCATATTAAAACAAACAATAACACATCCTTGTTTCGATGATTTTATACAACTCTCAACATAAAAAAATGATATTACATAAGGCACTAACCATTTTATAACTGAGGAGGGTGGGGCCTTTTATTATTTTTTATAAGAAAAAAAACTATGTCCACGTTCAAAAACAATTTAAGTCTGAAAACATCAACAAAAAAGTTGGTTAAAAATATACATTCAATAAAAAACGATCCAAAGAATCTTCAAGAAATGTATGCAGTGCAGATTTAGATGACAGCCTTGGAAAAGAAGAACTTTATTTAAGTAAAGTAATAATTTATGATGTTTGAGATTATTATTATAGTAGCAATTATGAAATTATGTTTATTCAACTCTATTGCATCATAAAGACATATATATGCAAATATACATTTTTATGAAAAAACATGAAGCAACATAAACATTCAAGATGCTTGAACAAGTTGAAGCTAAAAGATAACATAAAACTGCTGGTACATTGTGAACACACAAAGTAAAACAAAGTAAGATTTGTGACTAAAATATATAACGTCTCTTTGTAATTGTAGTTACAGAAAAGCTCATTAAATTTAGAAAATTTGTTTCTAAGCAACACACAAAATTGGGGTAAACTAGGAAGAACTGTTTTAGATACCTAAAACTTATGTCTCCCCTTAATGCGGCCATCTGTACAACAATAAGTTACACATTATGAGTTGAATGATACTATTTAAAAAACAATTATTTGACCTTGAGGTCAAAGGTCAAGGTCCCACGAAGGTCATTACGGTACGTGACACACCGCCTTATGGTCATGCACCCATATACCAAATATCATTGACCCATCTCGAAAGACAAAAATGTTATGGCCCGGACAAGAAAATACTATTTAAAAAACAATTACTTGACCTTGAGGTTAAAGGTCAAGATCACACAAAGGTCGTTATGGTATGCGACACACTGACTTATGGTCATGCACCCACATACCAAATATAATTGACCTATCTGGAAAGACAAACAATTTATGGTCCGGACAAGCTTCGCCGAGAAGAAGCAGAAGAAAAAATCAGACTAAAACAATATGTCTGCCTTCATTCGAAGGGGAGACATAATAAATGTTCTGGTCGTTCTGATTAATGTATGTAGACTTCTCATCTCTTTTTGTAAAGTTTGAGCCCTACATAAATATGTGCTTGAATTTACTAGTAAATCTTTTGTAAAAAAAATCTTTGAAAAATTGATTTTGCCTCATGTATGTACAAAAAAATTTGATCTATCCGATGTGTGAAAAAAATGGTTTTCTACTGACATGAAAAAAAAATCTATCAAGCATGAAAATCCCAGCAACCTCCCCCCTCTGTTATAAAATGGTTGCATTGTTGCCTATGAAAGTTGTAATTTATCATAAACTTTATATTCAACAATTTCATGAGAACCGTTTAATAATTCTCCAAGAAATTATTATTTAATCTATTAAAAGAATTACAGAACTAGGTTTAAATAATGATTTGATACAGGTTCTATTTATTTGTTGCCCTGTGCTAGTAAATAAAATTGGATTGAGTTTATCGCGAACAATCCGCAATGTCTTCTCTAACATGTCTCTATTTCTGAAAAAAAGATACGAACAACGTGGTCATCTTTGCTACATGCACATAGGTTTAAGATTTACGACTTGCAAGTATCTCATCTACCACCACTTAACTTTGCGGTCACTTTTTATCATGTCGTAAATCCTACCTATTAGTGAAACGGTCGCAACTCTTAAAGGTCTACGCTTACGACTTATGACCTTTAGTGAAACGGTCGCCAGAAGATTTTCAAAATAATGGTTATGTCTTAATCATTGATGGATGTTGTGCTTTTTGATGGTTGTAGTATCCTTTGATATTTAGTGGCTGAGCACGAATTGCATAAGAGAATCAAGTGATTCTGTGTATGGGCCAACACTTTTGAAAGTAGAATAGAGTTATCTCCCCTTGACCATTACTGATTTTTAACAATGACCTTCTATATATACCATAAATAAATTTATATATAAAATTTAAATGTGGTTTTGATAAAATAAACCTAATTTGCTTAGAAAAGGAACCTAAAGACCATGGTGCCTTCTTTTGTACTAGATTGAATCTCCATTTGTAAATCAAATGTCATACAATTTACAATTACATGTCATTTCTAGTTCTAGGGAATGCTATATTTATATAATAGTTACTGATATGGAGGGCAATATCAGGATATGCAGACTATCACACGACCCAACAGCAGTCTGTCTATCCTGATATTGCACTCCATATCAGTAACTATTGTGTTTATTGCATTGAAAACCAGAATCTGACATACAATATAAATGCATAGAAATTTTTAATCAGGATCATTGAAGGTTTCCCTAGGCGTTATCACCTTCGTTATATTTACCTAAATTGAATTGACTATAACAATTGTTTGAATGGTGTTCAACTTATAATGAGAAATAAAATGAGATAATAAGTAAAATTATAATTTATTAAAACGTAAACAAACAAATATCTGTGTATAGACCAGTAGTACCAGTCTATACACGGTTTTTGGACTGGTCTATATCAGCATTCCAGTCTATATCGTGGAATAGTGAAGGTCACATGAAGAGCGTTCAGCCAATTAAATGTATGATTTTTATTCTGATATGCAATAATAAAATTTATTCTAATGTAGCCTATATATACATGTACTTTGGACCCCAAAGGCTTGGACCCCACAGACAGAGGTCTTCATTTGTGCAAGTTTGTATATCTACATATCACAAGGATATTTCATGCCAACTACAATTGCAAGAAGAGTTTGAAGATTTGTAAATCGAAGCACAGACAACACAATGGCGAAATAAAAATAGACAACAGGACAAACAACAAACTACAAAACATTACACATAAACCTTAAGATCGAGTAACAGAACACCACTTAAAACCGAGGGTGAACTCAGGTGCTCCGGAAGGGTGAGCAGTTCCTGCTCCACATGTTCATTTCTATTTCTTTGGAATTCTATTTAAAACTTTATTCTAATACAGCCTATCACAAACTTTGGACTTCAATAGATGGGACCTTACAGACCCAGTTAGTACCGGTAGTCTTTATTTGTGCATATAGATTTGTATTCAATTACTGGTACACATTTCCCCCCCCCCATGTTCAACTTTCAACCACAAATCCTGGGGCAATTTTTTAACAGTCTAAATCTACATGTCATAATGATGCTTTGCAGCAAATATTATAATGATTCTTGAAAATCTCTAATGTTGGGTTCAAAACCAAACAGATAAATAGTATTTTCTTCCGACTTTTCAGTTTCTTTTGCATAGGAAAAAGAAAAAGAAATGAAATTCTTCATTAACATTGTTTCATATGCAAAAAGAAATTAACAGCTGGGTTGCAAGGAAGGTCGTGAAGCTGACCCCTAAGGTATGCAGGGTTGCTTAGAAATTAATATATATATATATATATATATATATATTAATTTGTGAATCAGCTGGATGATTTTTTATGATGCAGTCATCATTGTTTTTACATTTATTTTCTAAATATATTATACAGACATAAAACTTTAAAAGTAGGTTTAAAGGGATAAAATACAAGTCTGAATTTGAGATATCAGACATTTGTAGTTTATATGGCCCTTAATTATATGTGAACATCCAGTATGGGTTCATACTTTTAAACAGATCAATCAGCGACGAGACTAATAAATCTTTAGTTATCAAAATCGAATACTAGTTAGTACATGCCATGATCTGTTGTTCAAATATATTTATATGATTGGATGGTCATAGATGAATCACGATCCTAACAGAATGTTGTTAAATATGCGTGTATCACCAATGGAAAAAAATAAAAAAGATCCAACAAACATCCAGTTCTAATTAAGATAGGTATTCACTTGGATTGACATAAAATTGTATAACAAGCAGTAAACATGAAATATGGGTAAAATTACAAGAAAGAAGATTCAATTAAAAAAAATAATTATTAATTGTATGGAAGGGAGAGGGGGTGATGAAATTCCTGTCTAAGTGACAATAGTGGGGTACTTGTGGTTATCAGACAGCATTTATGCATCTTCAACTTGACAGCTATGGCAACTTACATTTTAAACATTTTTAATAAAAATGGATACTCAGTAATGGTTCCAAAGGTTAATCCCTAACAGAGGTGCCCATTACATTCCCATCTGATGCAGATAGGAATACTCTCTTGATTTTGGGGTGGAGGTTGTTATTGTCAGGTTGAAACATCACAATGGACAGGGGCCAAAATTACAATGCTTTCAGGTTCAGGTGTACTTTTACTGCATTTTCAAATTAATGATGCTGTATTTATGCTGGTAGTCCTTATATATATAATTAACTTACACCATAAACATGTTGTGCTATTTATTTTTTTCATTTTTTTACTTAAAACAAAATATCAAGATTCCATAAAAAAAGAATATGTTGAAGCATGAAAAACCAAAAACAAATAATTATCAGTAGAGTGTGTTGTGTTGAGAACAGTATCTAATATAGACAGCAAGTATTTTAAGGGTACTGGTGAAGGTTTAAAAATAGTCTAGGAATTGTAGCTACAACAAAAGACTCAATTTTTAGTCCCTACCACTACCCAACTATTGCAGATGGTCATGATCGTATGGTAGTTGGATTCAATACCTATCACCACTAACATTGCGAGTTCGCATCCTGCTCATGGCAAGGTGTACTCAATACAATGCTATAAGGGGTTGTCGTGGTCATAATCGTATGGTAGTTGGATTTACAACTACTTATGCCATCAGTGCCCATCACCATTAATGTTGTGAGTTCAAATCCTGCACTCAGGCTAGGTTTGCTCGGTACAACACTATGTGATAAAGTTTGTTAGTGACTTGCGATAGGTCGGTGGTTTTCTCAGGGTACTCTGGTTTGTCAGTTTCCTCTACCAATAAAATTGACCGCCATTATATAACTGAAATATTGTTAAAAGTGGCGTTAAAATACCATAAACCACAATGTTATGTGATAAAGTTTAAATTGTTAGTGGTTTTCTCCACCAATAAAACTTAACGCCACAATATAACTGATATATTGTTGAACGTGGCATTAAACACCATAACTCTAATACCCTCCATTCCTTCATTTCTAAATAGTTTTTATTTTATTATTAACATAGCTGAAATACTGCTCGTTGGACGTTAAGGCACATTCAATCAACAAATAAATTCTAACACGACGTCCTTCTTTCGCTTTATAAACAAACGAGCGATTTATCGATTGGGTATAATCTCATTAGCACATGTGCCGGTGCATGTGACTGACTTTCGCGTCGTAAATGTACATGTTGATGAATTATCGTCTGCCTGAATTTGGCAGCATAAATTGTGTGCGACATTGTCTGCAAACGTAAATATAAATTACCGTCTTCCAATCAAAGTATACTACCGTATTTGTACTCTTTAGACAGCAGAATCGAAATAATTCATGGAAGCCAGAATGTGTTTTAAAATACTAATATCCGCCAACCCATGTTAAAACTCCAAACACATTCTGGTTTCCATGATTTATTTCTTAAATATATTTAATTGTTTTTATTCATTTTGTCTTCAAGTAAAATATAGGACATTAAGAAATTCAAATAAAAACAAATCAAATTTGGCACGATTAAGTGCTCCCTTAGTAAATGTTTAAATGAACCTAAATCGGTCATTTCCACTTAAGAGTAAACATATTTTAATCAGGTAAATGGAGATTTTAACTTGGACAATCGCTGTCACATAAATCAATTTGTCACTGGTAAAATATTTCACAAAGATCTACATCATACAATACTCCGTCAACTGACGACTATGCATCAGCGTGAACAGACCATATATTTCCAATTAACCTATTTACATAAATAATGGAAAACTGTTTAGTTGTAGTGGGTTTGGATCTGTGATTTAAACTGATCCAAAGAAGAAGCAGAGACAATATCAGGTGGTAATGCATTCCAAAGGACAACTGTATGAGGGAAGAAGCTGAATTTGAAGTAGTCAGTGGATGTGCTGAAGGACTTGTATCAAAGACTGACTGTGTCGTGCGAGGGATGTCTGAGAAGAGATATAGAAGTCTGGATTGATGGCAACCAGATTGTGTGTAATTTTGTATAGCATAGAGACTTTGGCAATGTTTTTGCATGTTTCTAGGGAATTCCATTCTAGGGGGTCCAGCATAGATGTCACGGAATCTACCTGTTGTGTAACTGGCTGCTCTGCGTTTGATCTTTTATATTTTGCTTTTCTGTTTTTTAGTGTGTGGCGAGATGGTTGAGTAGTATTCCAGGTTTGAGCTAACTAAGGATTTATGTGTCATGCTCTTAGTATGCTCATTCTTTATTTGGAGGTTTCTTCTAAAAAAATCCTAATAATTTCTGTGCTTTTGATGTTATGTTGTTTATGTGTGCATTCCAGGTCATGTTGGACGAGATGGCGATTCCAAGGTATTTTGTTGTATCTACTGATTCAAGAATGTGTCCTTCTAAGATGTAGTTATATTTGAAAGGTGTTTTAAATCGTGTGACAGACTATAGAGTTACATTTGCAAGGGTGGAATTGCATGCCCCATTGTGCTAGCTTATCCAAGTCATTTTGCAGTGTTTCAGTCGGAGAAGTGCCTAATTGGTCTATACAGAATATAGTCATCAGGAAAGAGACGAGTTTGTGATACAGCTGCTGGTAGGTCATTTATAAACGTGAGAAAGAGAAGGGGTCCCAGGACAGACCATGTGGTACCCCACTGACAACTGGAAGTTTGCTGGATGACTCCCCATCAAGAACAGCCTGCTGCATTCTGTTGTTTAAGAAGGATCCTATCCATTTTAAGGTGGTATCTCTTATGCCATAATTATCAAGTTTGAATAGTAGTTTCTTATGGGGCACTTTATCAAAGGCTTTAGAAAAGTCAAGAATTAATAAGTCATTTTGTATTCCATAGTAGAGATGGTTGGTTATCTCATGTGTAAGGGAGATTAATTGTCTCTCACATCATCTCTTGACCCTGAAGCCATGTTATCAAGATGTTTCACCATGTTGGACATACATATTTAACTATGTGTTCTAATACCTTGTAGCAGATGCAAGTCAAAGATACGGGCCTATAGTTGCTTGCAAGGTATTTCTCACCCTTCTTAAAGACAGAGATGACATTGGCCTGTCTCCAATCAGATGGGTACTTCGCCTCTAGATAGGAGATGTCATAGAAAGAGGCTAGATGGGGAGTAAATTGCCCCCATTTCCCCCTACCCCCCACACAGATATTTGTGAGGAAATGATGCTTTCCCCGTTTTGTTTATTTAATTTTTAGTAACTAAGTCTTAATTTTCATTTAAAATACATTTAATCGTCAAATGTTAATTTAAGAATTATTTATTTTTATTGCAAAAAGGACCCCCCTCCCAGAGGGTAGAATAGACACCAGGTTTCTCCGTCCTAGAGGCACTAGTCCTCTAAAAGGGGCCAACCCCGCAGGAACCCCGGGGTATAGAAATGGGACCGAGAGCTTCTTCTGCTTGAAGGGGCGTCCGTCAGTTGTGCGGGATGTATAAATTCACAACCAATTCATCCTTTGGATGAGACGTAAATAAAACCGAGGTCCCGTGTTGAGATTGCCACCCTCTTCGCACGTTAAAGAACCCAGTGTAACAGTGGTCCATAGGAGACCTGTTGCACTGGCTAAATTCTCCGTCCCTTACCCATCACCTTTCCTTGTTTCGAGTCCCATGGCATTTAAGTTTTTTTGGCCAATTTCAACCTACATATTGATTTATTGTAAACACATTCTCGTATATGGCTGAAAAATTGCTCGCTGGATGTTAAACATCAATCAATCAATCAGTGATCAGGAAAGAGGAAATGATTATGGGCCATTGCGGCCCCATCATCACAACATTCAATGGGCCATTTCAGTGTAGTCTTTGTAAAAACTAAAATATTTTATGGGCCTTTTAATTTTTGTATGAGGCATCTACACAGAATTACAAAACAGTATGTATCAAACGGCCCATGGCCCCTGCCTTTCCCAATCACTGATCAATCAATCATATTGCAAAAAGGGGGAGGGTTCTGAATGTTTATGATTTTAGATTTGTTGTCTTTGGTTAGTAAAAAATGTTGATTTTATGATTAACGTAATTGAGTTACACTTGAGGACTAAATAATGTATTTTAGGTGAAAATATTTATTCTAAATACAAAAATTTTAAATATTATTATCTGTGATTATTTTATTTATTTATTTTTAAATTCGGCAACTTACTGATTATTAATAAATTGACTTACCGTTTGGGAAGAGCTTTCCTCTTGACAACAACTTGGTTCGCCATTTCTACACAATTCGACATTCTGATTTCTACAATATATAATAGAGATATTAATATGGTTTGTTTGAAAAAAGATTTAGCGCGTTTAGAAAACTTTTTCTTATATAGGGACAAAACACGTGACGAAAATTCTTGCGCGTGCTTTACAAATACCAAGGGAAAAAATAGTGAATACTTTACTCCAATAGACATCAAACAAACACATTATGTTTTTGAATACATAAACTAATTATATAAATTCATATTTTATTCTTAAAATAAAAATAAAAAAACTTTACGTCGGTAGCTTTACACTTCCAATGTATAAATGGTGAAGTAGAATTGCCTTTTATCACGGAGAGGGAGGAGTCATTTTCTATTTAAAAGTACATTTTGTATATGAATGTCCACGAGCTACTGAAATGGGCAGACATGTTCAGTTCTCTAATATACGATTGGATCGTAAATTTTCCACTTAAATATATTAATTAAGACCCCAATCCCATCTACAACATGAGGTGTAAATCATGGGGGTTTAAACTTTTATTAGATTTTTTTCTAAATCTGTCGTGGCAAGCCCTTTATCACAGATCACGGGGACCACTTCTTATATAAAGTATATATAATTTATGTCTACGCTGGACTTGCTAAACTTTCAAATATATTTTAGGGTTGTAAACTTTCAACTTCAATATATCAATATTTTTTACTATAGATAATGAACATAATTAATGCTAAAAGACTGCACCAAACCAGTGAAATCAGCAGCATATACATCCATGATAACCCGACAAACCGGAAAAAGATTGGCAACCTTGAAAAAGTACCAAAAAAAGAGCCGCAAGATTCGTTTTCAACAACTACACAGACCGAACACCTGGCTGTGTTACTACAATGGTAGAATCCTTGAAGTGGGAAAAATTAGAAGAAAGGAGAAAGACTAATAGACTATGCATGCTGTATAAAATCAAAAATGGATTAATTGATATAGACAGCCACCAATATATCCAATCCAACGACAGCAGGACTAGACGCAAAGACCGCCTTTATCAAGAAAGAACGAGCAGTGAGGCCTTCGGCAATTTGTTCTTCCCCAGGACCATCAGGGACTGGAACCAACTGCCAGCGAATACAACTTCGGCCAACACAGTAGATGGATTCAATGCGCGTCCCGACAGCAGCTAGACCATCGCCCACCTGTATATAGTTTTTACCTGTAAATAGTCGGAAGAAGGCTGCTGTGTTGCCCGACACTGCGCAAAGTTTTCGCGGAACCTTATACATTCACGTGTGAATCCGGTTCATAAATTGGAAGAAGAAGAATGCTAATTTGTATGATACCAAGTGGGCTGTGCCGACTATAATGCTGTCAAGACGTCCCTGCTTCTATTGCTTTTCTAGAACTGTATCAGTCCTATGGTAGTTTCTACTGTTTTGTGGGGAAAACAGTTGTCAGGAGAAAATATACTCTTTTACTGCGCCAATATTGCGACAGTGCAAATTATTAAAAATGGTCGCTCCAAAGAACCTTTAATTAATGAAATTTATGAGACGTTTGACTGTGTGCTATGTTGAACAATTATTTGCTATTTTTAGTGATGAGATTTGCTATGAATGAACCAATTTCATCAAGTGAATTCCCGAGAAAAAAATAAAATTCTCCTTACCTGAGTTATATACAATAGCTAAATCCGATTCCATGTCCAGTACTGACAATCCCGAATCACCTTAATATGTGTACTTTGTATTTCCAACATCTCGCCGTCCACAGGCGCTCGTGGCACGGAATTTCCATCCCCCTTTTTTTTAACTAATTGTTAACAAATTTATTTTCAATAAAATTTCTTTATTATTTCATCTCTTTTTCCTTATTTCATCTTGTTCGAACACGAGCGACCTGTGTCACCGTCCAGTGCCAAATAACTATCCACACATTTACATATACACGTTAACTGTATACAGTAACGCTCGTCAAAAACGTGCAGTCTATACCCGAGATATATGAAGGTTATTTAAACACTTGCCTTAAATACCAATGATTGATTTCGCAAATGTAAAAAAAAATGATAACTGAAGTATAATTATGTATTAATTAATGAAAATATATATGGTTTTCCGATCTAGATATTTCGACAGTGCATTGCTTCGCCCGGGGGCCTATGATGCTATTAAGACGACACTGAGCAAACCTGAAATATTTATCAACTCCACAACACTCATTGGAGGTCAGTGTCGTAGCTAGGGGTCTGAATGGCATGGAATATGGGGATATTTCCTTTTTTTCCCTAAATTTTGATTGATCTAATTCTAACTTTCTCTTGCTTAAGTGTAGGAAATATGAGCGTGTGATTATTGTTTAACGCCAAAATGGACATTTTTTTTAGCTATATCATGGAGCTAGAATAAGTTACATTTGATGACATGATGACGATGTACGCTTTGTACTTGACCAACACGCTGAGTTGGATCTTTATATAGTGATAGCTCACTGAAACAATTGTCCGCGGGTAAGCATGCCACTCATTCGGACACATTATTCTGATTCCGAGCCAACCAGTATTTGCTTTTACTCCTTAATACCCTGTTCTTAGCGGAAAGGGGCCGTTTAAAAAAAAAACGGCAAAAAAATGAAACAAAAAGTGAAAATTAAACTTACTTCTAAATAAGATTTTTTTTTATCATATGTAGTCTAATACACATTGAAGTGTGTAAAACCAACTGGATTTTTCAAATAAACAAACAATAAATGTAAGAACATTTTATTTAGAGGAAAATAAACCCCTCAAAAAATAACAGCAAATTCTTACAATCTTAAACTATAAAATATATTTCTGTTGGAATTATATTTTTCTTTTCATTATCATAAAATGAGAAGTGCATCATATTATTTATGTAGCAGAAAAAAAATGCTTAAGAAGTTAGTATTTTATTTTTTTTTTTCAGAAAAATGTGCCTTTTTTGTTGAAAATTGATGCCATTTTCAAACCTTGTCTCAAAAAGTTTATTTTTTTTAATGAACAAATAAAATTAAGGCAAAATACTACCAAATTTTCAAAATTTGACACAGTCTGGTGATAAAAAAAAAGGGGGATGGAGTTGAATATAGACATACAATTAAATAATCAATGATCCCAAAATATTTTTGTCTAGTGTTGCACTCCTGACAATGATGCATAACTTAAAAAAAATGAAAAAAATATAATGCAAGATATGGGCATTTGAAAAATATAATATGGTATCTATAATGTCAATTTTGTCCCCATTTTGTCTTGATTATTAGTTTTTATGACATATAATTTTGTTATTCAAAAACTTATTAAAATGTGATGAAAAGGGTTTAACTTTGAATGCAATATCTATAGAAACTGGAAAAATACTAAGAAATTGTTTGGACAACTTTTATTTTAAACATACTGCTCTAAATTTCATTGTTTTTTTGCAAAAAATGTTGCACTCCTGACAACAGATATTGATATATTATGACATAAACAATGATTCAAGTGATAATATATTGTGGTAACAATTTCTTTTCTTTTCTTTTCTTTTCGTTTCTTGTACTTGTCCAATTTCATTTTTCATTTTTGGGTCATTCTTTTAATTTTTGTTTTTTGTTTTGCTGTGAAGGGTAGAAGACTTATTAGCTCCCTTTTTTGTATCACTCTGTGTCAACCTTACTGATTTCCTTACTGTTGTTAAATTTTTTCACAGTATAATGTTTTACATAAACGTTATATATATGCAAATTAGCTAAGGCTGTAGTATTGAATTCCTTTCCGCACGGACGATATGGCAGATAGTATATAAAGAAAATGGGAATAAACATGTGTCATATCTACCTGTTAAAAAAAACAATGGGAATAAACATGTGTCATCTCTACCTGTTAAAAATACAATGGGAATAAACATGTGTCCTATCTACCTGTTAAAAAAACAATGGGAATAAACATGTGTCATATCTACCTGTTAAAAAAACAATTGGAATAAACATGTGTCATATCTACCTGTTAAAAAAACCAATGGGAATAAACATGTGTCATATCTACCTGTTAAAAAAACAATGGGAATAAACATGTGTCATATCTACCTGTTAAAAAAAACAATGGAAATAAACATGTGTCATATCTACCTATTAAAAAAACAATGGGAATAAACATGTCATATCTACCTGTTAAAAAAACAATGGGAATAAACATGTGTCATATCTACCTGTTAAAAATACAATGGGAATAAACATGTGTCATATCTACCTGTTAAAAAAACAATGGGAATAAACATGTGTCATATCTACCTGTTAAAAACAACAATGGGAATAAGCATGTGTCATATCTACCTGTTAAAAAAACCAATGGGAATAAACATGTGTCATATCTACCTGCTAAAAAAACAATGGGAATAAACATGTGCCATATCTACCTGTTAAACAAACAACGGGAAAATATGTAGAAGAATGCATTACATACAACTGAACTTGTTAATATTGAATTTGACCTGTTTTTGTCATATTAATGTAGTAATGATAGATTTACACTTAAAAGAAGAGACTTTATCTGATCTTGGTGGAGTCAGACCACTTCAACTTAATGTAGATATTATCTTCTTACGAGCCCCAGACAGGTCACACCAACAACTATAAACTTGATATCAGCTGCTTCTGCAGTTAGCAAGCACTGGTTAATGCCCCCGCACTTGATAATTATGGACAAAGTTGTTTTGTTAGGAGTGATTTTTTAAAAATGAAGTGTGTCTGTAAGACACAAATGATGCCCCCGCCTGACCATCAAAATCTTGTGGATATGCACACCTCCATTATGTGTATAAACATCCTGCAAAATATTAAGGCTGTAGCTCTAAAACTGTAGGAGGAGTTAGCTGGACAAACCATGTTCCCTTTATGCAGCTAGTACGAAAAAAAAATGACTAAGTCCAACTACCTGTCATTTTGAGAATATTTGATGAAAATCAAAATCCTGTGGACATGCACACCTCCATTATGTGTATAAACATCCTGCAAAATATTAAAGCTATAGCTCTAAAACTGTAGGAGGAGATAGCCGGACAAACCATGTTCCCTTTATGCAGCTAGTACGAAAAAAATGACCAAGTCCAACTACCTGTCATTTTGAGAATATTTGAAGAAAATCAAAATCTTGTGGACATGCACACCTCCATTATGTGTATAAACATCCTACAAAATATTAAAGCTGTAGCTCCAAAACTGTAGGAGGAGATAGCCGAACAAACCATGTATCTATATCCAGACGGACGGTAGCGTTACTATAACAAAGAAATGAAGGGAATTTCAATAGTTTAAGGAGACCACAGGCACTAATAATATATGTTTGTCATTATGATCCTGTGTAAGTCACGTGATTCTACGGGCAAGGAGCATGGATTTCTGTTTATAGAAGCCACTAATATACATAGCGTCCTAAGAGGGGGCAAGGATTGTATTTGTTCGTCCTCCATAGACAGCGGGAACCTCTTGTACAGAGATTGTACACTGAAACTCAATATGCTCCGTTACTCCATACAAATTTACGAAAAGATCATTTGATAAAAGTCAGTAACTTGTGGCAGCAGATGGGTAATTTTCCCCCGTTGCTCCTATTTACTCCATTAGTAAATCTGACGACTACGATTTAAATGAAATATAATTAAGGGTTAGGACTAGTGCTATGATGTTTAACGCCACTTTCATCAATATTTCAGCTATATCGTGGGGGTCAGTTTTATTGGTGGAAGAAAGCGAGTACCCAGCGAAAATCACAGACTGACAAACTTTAGAAATCGACTAATCAGAAACAAGAATTGCATATGGCGGCCACGTTTGTTAACAGATCGAAACGAAATAAGCAATCTTATTAGAGGACCTTCAATAGACGCTTCCTACCAAGTTTCGGTTCATTTGGCTTAGTAGTTTCAGAGAAGATTTTTAGAAATCGACCAACCAGAAACAAGAATTGCCTTTGGCGGACATGTTTGTTAACGGATCGGAACGAAATGAGCAATCTTAAAAGAGGACGACGGACACCAAGTGATGGCAAAAGCTCACATTGCCTTTGGCAAGGTAAGCTAAAAACTACATGTATATAGAAACCAGAGGCTCTCGAGAGCCTGTATCGTTCACCTGGTTATAAAAAAAACCAATTGGTCCTATGTAAAAACTATGTCCTGCAGTGGTAGTCATCTTGGAATTACGATCAACATAAAAAACACAAAGTTTGTAAAGGACCTTCCAATGATTGATGCATAGTTTAGGTTCAATCAGTGCAATAGCTTCAGAGAAGAAGATATTTCTGTATTTTCCCGATATGGTCCTGTGTTAATACTATGACCTGTGGTGGCAGCCATCTTGGATTTCCGATCGGCATAAAAAACAGAGGACCTTCCAATGATCATTCCTGGGCAGTTTGGTTTCAGAGAAGAAGCGTTTTGAAACATTTTCCCCATAGGGTCCAATGTTAAACAAGTCCTGCCGTAGCCGCCATTTTGAATTTCATATCGGAACAAAAAACATTGAGATTGTAGAAGACCGTCCAATGAACATTCATGTACAGTTTGGCTTTAATAATATTTGTAGTTTCTGAGAAGAAGGCATTTGAATATTTTCCCATAGGGTCCAATGTTAATCTATGTATTGCGGTGGCGGCCATCTTGGATTTCCGATCGACATAAAAAACATAAACTTTGTAGAGGACCTTCCAATGATCATTCCTGGGCAGTTTGGTTTCAATTGTCCATGTGGTTTCAGAGAAGAAGCGTTTTGAAACATTTTTCCCATAGGGTCCAATGTTAAACTAAGTCCTGCCGTAGCCGCCATTTTGAATTTCATATCGGAACAAAAAACGTAAAGTTTGTAGAGGACCAACCAATGAACATTCATGTACAGTTTGGCTTTAATCATATTTGTAGTTTCTGAGAAGAAGGCATTTGAACATTTTCCCATAGGGTCCAATGTTAATCTATGTATTACGGTGGCGGCCATCTTGGATTTCCGATCGGCATAAAAAACATAAAATTTGTAGAGAACCTTCCAATGATCATTCCTGGGCAGTTTGGTTTCAACTGTCCTAGTGGTTTCAGAGAAGAAGCGTTTTGAAACATTTTCCCCATAGGGTCCAATGTTAAACTAAGTCCTGCCGTAGCTGCCATTTTGAATTTCATATCGGAACAAAAAACGTAAAGTTTGTAGAGGACTATCCAATGAACATTCATGTACAGTTTGGCTTTAATAATATTTGTAGTTTCTGAGAAGAAGGCATTTGAACATTTTCCCATAGGGTCCAATGTTAATCTATGTATTGCGGTGGCGGCCATCTTGGATTTCCGATCGACATAAAAAACATAAACTTTGTAGAGGACCTTCCAATGATCATTCCTGGGCAGTTTGGTTTCAACTGTCCTAGTGGTTTCAGAGAAGAAGCGTTTTGAAACATTTTTCCCATAGGGTCCAATGTTAAACTAAGTCCTGCCGTAGCCGCCATTTTGAATTTCATACCGGAACAAAAAACGGAAAGTTTGTAGAGGACCATCCAATGAACATTCATGTACAGTTTGGCTTTAATCATATTTGTAGTTTCTGAGAAGAAGGCATTTGAATATTTTCCCAAAGGGTCCAATGTTAATCTATGTCCTGCGGTGGCGGCCATCTTGAATTTTCGATCGGCATAAAAAAAACATAAAATTTGTAGAGAACCTTCCAATGATCATTCCTGGGCAGTTTGGTTTCAACTGTCCTAGTGGTTTCAGAGAAGAAGCGTTTTGAAACATTTTTCCCATAGGGTCCAATGTTAAACTAAGTCCTGCCGTAGCCGCCATTTTGAATTTCATACCGGAACAAAAAACGTAGAGTTTGTAGAGGACCATCTAATGAACATTCATGTACAGTTTGGCTTTAATCATATTTGTAGTTTCTGAGAAGAAGGCATTTGAATATTTTCCCAAAGGGTCCAATGTTAATCTATGTCCTGCGGTGGCGGCCATCTTGAATTTTCGATCGGCATAAAAAAAACATAAACTTTGTAGAGGACCTTCCAATGACTATTCCTGGGCAGTTTGGTTTAAATTGTCCAAGTGGTTTCAGAGAAGAAGCGTTTTGAAACATTTTCCCCATAGGGTCCAATGTTAAACTAAGTCCTGCCGTAGCCGCCATTTTGAATTTCATATCGGAACAAAAAACGTAAAGTTTGTAGAGGACCATCCAATGAACATTCATGTACAGTTTGGCTTTAATCATATTTGTAGTTTCTGAGAAGAAGGCATTTGAACATTTTCCCATAGGGTCCAATGTTAATCTATGTATTGCGGTGGCGGCCATCTTGGATTTCCGATCGACATAAAAAACATAAATTTGTAGAGGACCTTCCAATGATCATTCCTGGGCAGTTTGGTTTCAATTGTCCTAGTGGTTTCAGAGAAGAAGCGTTTTGAAACATTTTTCCCATAGGGTCCAATGTTAAACTAAGTCCTGCCGTAGCCGCCATTTTGAATTTCATACCGGAACAAAAAACGTAAAGTTTGTAGAGGACCATCCAATGAACATTCATGTACAGTTTGGCTTTAATAATATTTGTAGTTTCTGAGAAGAAGGCATTTGAACATTTTCCCATAGGGTCCAATGTTAATCTATGTATTGCGGTGGCGGCCATCTTGGATTTCCGATCGACTTAAAAATCATAAACTTTGTAGAGGACCTTCCAATGATCATTCCTGGGCAGTTTGGTTTCAATTGTTCAAGTGGTTTCAGAGAAGAAGCGTTTTGAAACATTTTTCCCATAGGGTCCAATGTTAAACTAAGTCCTGCCGTAGCCGCCATTTTGAATTTCATACCGGAACAAAAAACGTAAAGTTTGTAGAGAATCATCTAATGAACATTCATGTACAGTTTTGCTTTAATCATATTTGTAGTTTCTGAGAAGAAGGCATTTGAATATTTTCCCATAGGGTCCAATGTTAATCTATGTATTGCGGTGGCGGCCATCTTGGATTTCTGATCGGCATAAAAAACAGAAACTTTGTAGAGGACCTTCCAATGATCATTCCTGGGCAGTTTGGTTTCAACTGTCCTAGTGGTTTCAGAGAAGAAGCATTTTGAAACATTTTTCCCATAGGGTCCAATGTTAAACTAAGTCCTGCCGTAGCCGCCATTTTGAATTTCATATCGGAACAAAAAACATTGAGATTGTAGAAGACCGTCCAATGAACATTCATGTACAGTTTGGCTTTAATCATATTTGTAGTTTCTGAGAAGAAGGCATTTGAACATTTTCCCATAGGGTCCAATGTTAATCTATGTCCTGCGATGGTGGCCATCTTGGATTTCCGATCGGCATAAAAAACAGAAACTTGGTAAAGGACATTCCAATGATCATTCATTTACAGTTTGGGTTCAGTCAGTTCATTAGTTTCAGAGAAGAGGATCTTTGAAATTTCAGCCAATCAGAGCATATTATTGGCCCTGGCAGCCATATTGAATATCCGACTGGAACGAAAAACAGTAACTTTGTAGAGGACCATCCAAGGAACATTCCTGCTAAGTTTGGTTCCAATCGGCCAAGTGGTTTCGGAGAAGAAGCTTGAAATGTGAAAAGTTTACAGACGACAGACGACGGACGATGGACGCCAAGTGATGGCAATAGTTCACCTGGACCTTTGATCCAGGTGAACTAATGAGTGAAGGGATGGGGCATCAAATTTTGACTGCCACTGAAAAGGTATGGAGAGTTGGGTAGGGACAAAACAATTAGTCATTTGTAGTTGCTATAATAGGCCTACTCTTTTTGAAATCTACAAAAGCGGTCTTTAGCGTGAAGGGATCGTGGCACTCTCCAAACACGTTACCCACTTATAGCACTATGGTCCACTGTCAGGCTCTCTGTAATATAACTTGACAACACCATATTAAGAGGGCTCCCCAAGCGGACTCGCTGAGCAGCTCTGTGGGTTTGAGTCCTGCAAACCTTCACCAGTACACAGTATTGAGGTTGTTCTGACCTATTTTTCATAAAAATTTAATTAACAATACAACAAAAATATAAATTATTTTTTTTATTCAATGATCAACAATTGATGAATAAAATAACAAATATTATTTCACTCAATTTTCGGCAATATTTATAACTATGGCTATTTTTGACATTTTTCCTTTTATCTCACCGAAAGATATTTTCAGTATCAACCAACTGACTCTGATATTGAAAATTATCAGTCAATATTAGGTCAAACACCCTATGACTTTACCGATAATATACAATTAAAGTCTTGTTGAGGTCAATACGAGATTTTATGGACCTTAAAAATGATATTCACCGAAGCCTTTAGGCTGAGGTGAATATTGATTTCCAAGGTCCATAAAAACTCGTATTGACCGATACAAAAGACTGTAATTGTTTTATTACATTAAAATGAATGCGATTCTTTTTTTAGATTTCGTTAGAAAACGAAAGTGAAACCAAGTCAATATGAGTTTCAATCAAACACTATCAAATTTTACGGAATGTCAGGTGACAGCATGATAGCCAATAAAATTGTTTAAATAAAATCATTATGTAATAACAACAATAACGTCAGTTTTGAATGTCTCTCAACATATATTATCAATAGTATCGCAGCTATAGGACTTGTTGTGATACTAGTTATAATATCTGTCTCGACCTTCAAAACTGACGTTATTCTATATATATTACAATGAAATAAAATATGTTAAAATATAAATCCTTGGATAAAATATACATAAAATATGTTGTTATTGTCAAACTATTTATAGTCATAAAAACAAAATTCCACATGTGTTTTATATAATTAGCTGCTATAATTAAATACCACCATTGAAACACATGACATCATTTATTTAATGCTACATAATAAGGTGCAATAATATACTTACGTCAATTATGTTACAAAACATATTCAAATATGACTGAAATATGTGTCTATCATTCATTCTTCAATCACACTGCAATCAAGTAATCACTCCAAGGCACGATTTATGTTTCTTTTGGGGGGGAAAAATCAAGCTTTGCATTAAAAAAACAGTCCAGTCAAATAACAATGGCAAGAAGTTGAAGTAAAGCTTTTCTAATGTCAATGGGGCATGAGTGAGTGATTGTTGTTTAACACCAATTGAGGAACTTGTCATAGCGAGCACCAGTTACTTTTAGATGAGATGATAATGATATGTTTTCTTACTTACCTGCAGAGTGGATTGACTTTATATAGTGCTATCTCACAGCAGTCCACAGACAGACATGTTGCTCCACTGAGACATATTATCAGGACTCCAAGCTAAAACATATTACTCCATCCTGACTATTACAGGGGAGGATCCAGGATTTAAAGTTAGGGGGGTGCACTTAAAAAAAATGGCGCCAAGTGGCGCGAAAATTTTTGGGGTATTTCGTGTGAAAAATCACGATTTTATGCCAAAAAATCCTATTTTACCAATTTTAGGGGGATAGGGGCATGCGCCGGGTGCGCCCCCCTGGATCCGCCCCTGCTATTATATAGACTCTGAGCCTTTGTCCTTAATTCTCCATGTTTAGTGGAGAAGCTAAACTCATTCAGTCAAACCTATATAAAGAGGCCACCTGTGAGACAAACAAAAAGTGGCCTTAATAGACAGGTGATCTCTTAAAAGAGGTTCAATTTATATGAAATTTTCTATGACAGGACAATAAAAGGTGATCTTGAAATGCAGGCGATTGCCTAATAGAGGTTTAATTCATATGAAATTTTCTGTCAGGACAAGAAAAGGTGACCTTGAAATACAGGCAACTGCCTAATAGAGGTTTAATTCATATGAAATTTTCTATGACAGGACAAGAAAAGGTGACCTTAAAATACAGGTGATCACATGGGCAACTTTGACTGAACCAATTTTATAGTCTTTGGTATGACCTAAACAAGGAATCATTCCCATCGCCTACTGCACCAAGTTGACCATTAATACCACAATGATAGTCTGCTATAGAGTTGGAGTTATACTCTTAATTTAACACAAGTGATCTTTCCTGTGATTGGTTAGTTTGTGATTGATTTTAATCAGTGATTGGTTAGTTTCAGGTTTATTTATTTTTAGCGTACCTGATGAAGGTTATTCCAGAAATGTGTCATACACACTAAATTTTATATTCTTTCTTGTAATATATACCGGTAAACAGAATAATTAAAAAAATTAACAGAAAATTAAAATTAATGTGTTCTTTCCTAACCTGTGATTGGTTAATTGCCATGTTGATTTTCTTTAATGTCCCCTTGAAACATGATTGATTGGTGTTTAACGCCAACTTTAGCAATATTTTAGGTATGTCGTGACATAAACAAATTGTATTATTAACTTAAGACACCTATAAGACATTTAGAAATAAAACATACATTTTGTACTTGTTTATAAAACAGCCCACTTGAAACAATATTCTTTCTTGTTTAGTAGAGATATATAATTCATAAATATATATACAATAACATGAATTATGAACATAAAATTACAAATTTTGCTTTCCCATACATGTTATTTAACTATCATTGGAAAATTTGCAAATAACAAATGTACAGATTTTAATCAAATATTATGAACAAAATGTATTGCTAACATTATTATTAATTTGATACAACCATAGAAATAAAATGATAAAGGAAATGAAGAAAATTCATAATGATGTCATATAATTAGTACAGAGAGAAATATGATGATTTTATTGTACAGTAATGAAATGAAGATCAAACAAGACCACACTGTCAGAACAGTTCTAAAATCTAATAGAAAAATTGAAGAAACAGAGACAAAATAAATACTGCTAACACACAAACACATGACCGCTCACCTTCCTTGCTATACAACGTGGCCAGAGAAAACTAGTTTTATGGGTCCAAACCCCCCTTCATGGTGAAATGAGGAGGTCATGCAAGAGCTAATAGTGTCAAACAGTCATCCATTTACAATGTTAACAATGCAGTCAAACCTGTATTAAGAGGTCACCTTTGGGACCAAAAAAAAAGGTGGTCTTTTAAGACAAATAACCTCTTAAAAAGAGGTTCAATTCATATGAACTTTTCTGTGATAGGACAAGAAAAGATGACCTTTAGCTACAGGTGACTGCTTAATAGAGGTGATCGCATGGGCAGCTTTAGATTAAACATATTTTATTGCTAAATATTATAACAATTGGATTGGACACAAATTATAACAATTTACAAGGGTTCTCTCCTAAAAAAAAATAATAAAAAAAATGGGTAGCTCTGACTGTACAAGTCTAAAATAGTAAAAACGTCAGTGAAAAACAGTTCATATTTTTTGGAGTGTAAACCAACCAATACAGATCTAGAATGGAAGCTAATGAAAGTCAGATATTGTCTATGTCCACTCTTAAATTAGTTAGTGTTGTTTAATGCCAAGTGAGCAATTTTTTCAGCTATACCATGGCAAGACCAAGTTATATTTCAATGAGATGACGATGATATGATATGAAAACTATATAATATATATTTGAAACAGAAGAGTGTGAAAGTCAGTGAATGTCTATAATGTTTACAATCTTAATAGTTTATAATATAAATATTAAGCAGACCCGAGTAATCAGATAATACTGTCAACTTTTTGTAAAGTTAATCAACCGTTCAAGATATATATATATATGGAATAGAGGCTACAGAATGTCTGATATTTTCTAAGCCTTTTACCCGTATTTGTAATATTAACAATTAAGAAATAACTGTATTGTATTTCAATAGTTTCGGGAGATTGATGGTTGAAAATGCAGTTTACTTGGGAGATGTGTAGTGGAGATGAAATAAAAATCCAGGTATTTGAGACCGTCAAATATCCGAACGACGCAAGCAGCTATTCAAATACAATAGTTATTTCTGTTCTAATGCAAGGTAAAAATATCTCTATTTGGGCTGAAGGAATGGTCTAAAAATCGCAAAAAATATAATGCTGTAAAATATCGTCGCCAGACTACTTTGGCACATAAACGTCATAAAAACTTGTGATATCATTAGAAACCTTTTCAGCAATTAACCAGATGACTGTTTACAATCTTCTGGTCAAACAAAACAACTGTTGTCGTCGAACTCAGTTAATAACTGTATTGGGTCTATTGGTGTTCAATGCAACTTTCCGCATATTACAATTATATGTTGACGATGGTCAGTTTTAACAGTGAAAATAACTGCTGAGAGTACCCAGAAATAATATGAGAGAAAAAATGTGTGTCTCGTCAGTTTAAAGCATGGGTTTATTAACATTTTAACATCTCCAGTCTATATTATACAATTATTGCACTTCATTGAGTGCAATATGATGTGCAACGAACGTAGAAAACAATTGGCTAGTATTTCAAAATTTTGCCGGGATTTCGCCCACCGCTAAATTGATCGTTCAATATGAAATCCTGTCGTGCAATAAGACAATTGATCACAAAAATCGAATTGTATGGTTTTATAATACTGCATAAAATAATAAATGTAATAATAACATTAATGCATTGCATATTTGTTGCACACATATAGATATGTTGACACCTCTAATGTCAGGAGTCTAATGCTTTCAGTCTGTTTTGTTCTCTGAAGAATGACTTGAAGTATTCATAAGAACTAATCATAATGGCACAAGCTGGTGCTACCTTTATTAACCTTGGAACAATTCCTGAAAGAAAAAAAAAAGACAAAGAAGTTAGATAAGTACATTAAAACAATCTTTAATGACCACCTCTATTATGTAATAACTTGTATTATGTAACCTTAATTTCAATTTCCTTTCACAATGCATTTAATATCAATTAAAACTGTATTTAGCGACCATGTGTCTTATGTAACCCTATTTCAATGTTCCCTTGGAAGGTCACATAACACATGTTTGACTGTATCACCAAGCGATACATGTCCCCTATGGTTTATGCAATAATATCAATAAAATGTCTTCAAAATGGTCACCATTCAGCCATCTTGACATTTGAAAAAAAAAATCATTATGAACTACAAAAAAAATCAATTCCTGATCTTAAAAAGTTTTCTAGTTACATGTGGCAGTATAAAATGGGAAGGACAGACAGACGGGATGCAATGCTATAGTCCCTCTACGGGAGCCATAGGGGACTAATAACTTGGATATATTAAACATCAAAGGAAACATATTTCAGCTGTATTGATGACATCAAACAGGCTTACAACCAACAATTTTATGTAGGCATTAACTAGAAGCTGACCTGTTTATCTATGCACTGACTTGGTATAATCAAGTTTATAATTTCTGAGAACAAGCCATTTATATATATGTTCACATAGTATCCAAATGTAAAACATAGTCCAGCAGTGGTAACTATCTAGGATTTCTAATCTAAAACATTGTCCAGCAGTGGTAACTATCTAGGATTTCTAATCTACACATATAATCAAACATTTTGGTGAGACCTATTCAAGGAACATAACAGAGAAGTTTGCATTCAAATAGTGCAGTGGTTTTTAAAGAAGAAACGGTGGCCATCTTGGATTGTTGATCAACTCAAAAAATATTAACATTGAGAAGCTACTATCCAATGACTATTCATATTCCTCTTATATATTGAGTCAGAATAATTCTAACCTGTAAAAAGTCCATGTAAACCATGCTCTGCCTGCATCTTCATCATCAATTTCCAGGTTGAGGTAGTTGTGTTTTTGTTTTCTGAAATATGAGTGTTGAATTACAACAAGGTCACACTCCACTAAATCAGTCAATCAGGATAGCATACAGTCAGAAAAACAAACTTATTCTACTTTTTTTTTTAATAAATACATTAAATTGTTATTATTGAAAAAATTTCTTTGCATAAATTTTAATCTGATTCAAGATTCATTTATCACATATATTATTAAATGAGCACAAAATCAATAATTTCTATAAAAAATATTTTATATGGACATTTCAATTAAATTTAAGTGTAAGTACAATGTATTACTTGAAACTTAAAATTACGTTTTGTGAAACCCAGTCCAGATTGCAAAGAACTGAATTACTGTGAGTAAAATAGGAAACAGACAAATAATCATGCATCATACATTAAATCTGGCATGTCAGTTTTGTATCATACATTAAATCTGGCATGTCAGTTTTGTATCATACATTAAATCTGGTGTGTCAGTTTTGTATCATACATTAAATCTGGCATGTCAGTTTTGTATCATACATTAAATCTGGCATGTCAGTTTTGCATCATACATGAAATCTGGCATGTCAGTTTTGTATCATACATTAAATCTGGCATGTCAGTTTTGTATCATACAATAAATCTGGCATGTCAGTTTTGTATCATACATTATATCTGGCATGTCAGTTTTGTATCATACATTAAATCTGGCATGTCAGTTTTGTATTATACATTAAATCTGGCATGTCAGTTTTGTATCATACATTAAATCTGGCATGTCAGTTTTGTATCATACATTAAATCTGGCGTGTCAGTTTTGTATCATACATTAAATCTGGCATGTCAGTTTTGTATCATACATTAAATCTGGCGTGTCAGTTTTGTATCATACATTAAATCTGGCGTGTCAGTTTTGTATCATACATTAAATCTGACATGTCAGTTTTGTATCATACATTAAATCTGGCGTGTCAGTTTTGTATCATACATTAAATCTGGCATGTCAGTTTTGTATCATACATTAAATCTGGCATGTCAGTTTTGTATCATACATTAAATCTGGCATGTCAGTTTTGTATCATACATTAAATCTGGCATGTCAGTTTTGTATCATACATTAAATCTGGCATGTCAGTTTTGTATCATACATTAAATCTGGCATGTCAGTTTTGCATCATACATTAAATCTGGCATGTCAGTTTTGTATCATACATTAAATCTGGCATGTCAGTTTTGTATCATACATTAAATCTGGCATGTCAGTTTTGTATCATATCTTTAAATCTGGCATGTCAGTTTTGTATCATACATTAAATCTGGCATGTCAGTTTTGTATCATACATTAAATCTGGCATGTCAGTTTTGTATCATACAATAAATCTGGCATGTCAGTTTTGTATCATACATTAAATCTGGCATGTCAGTTTTGTATCATACATTAAATCTGGCATGTCAGTTTTGTATCATACATTAAATCTGGCATGTCAGTTTTGTATCATATCTTTAAATCTGGCATGTCAGTTTTGTATCATACATTAAATCTGGCATGTCAGTTTTGTATCATACATTAAATCTGGCGTGTCAGTTTTGTATCATACATTAAATCTGGCATGTCAATTTTGTATCATACATTAAATCTGGCATGTCAGTTTTGTATCATACATTAAATCTGGCATGTCAGTTTGGTATCATACATTAAATCTGGCATGTCAGTTTGGTATCATACATTAAATCTGGCATGTCAGTTTTGTATCATACATTAAATCTGGCATGTCAGTTTTGTATCATACATTAAATCTGGCATGTCAATTTTGTATCATACATTAAATCTGGCATGTCAGTTTTGTATCATACATTAAATCTGGCATGTCAGTTTTGTATCATACATTAAACCTGGCATGTCAGTTTTGTATCATACATTAAATCTGGCATGTCAGTTTTGTATCATACATTAAATCTGGCATGTCAGTTTTGTATCATACATTAAATCTGGCATGTCAGTTTTGTATCATACATTAAATCTGGCATGTCAGTTTTGTATCATACATTAAATCTGGCATGTCAGTTTTGTATCATACATTAAATCTGGCATGTCAGTTTTGTATCATACATTAAACCTGGCAGGTCAGTTTTGTATCATACATTAAACCTGGCAGGTCAGTTTTGCATCATACATTAAATCTGGCATGTCAGTTTTGTATCATACATTAAATCTGGCATGTCAGTTTTGTATCATACATTAAATCTGGCATGTCAGTGTTGTATCATACATTAAATCTGGCATGTCAGTTTTGTATCATACATTAAATCTGGCATGTCAGTTTTGTATATTTGAGCAAAGATATGACAAATAGTAACAATGCAAACACTGTATAGAAAATAGGAGTTAGTATGCATTTATATATACAAAATAAAAGTATGCAGGTTCAATGGTTTTAGTAAATTTAGTACTTTTAGCTTCAAAATAATACATATTTATCTCATGGATTCTAAATGGCAACATGAAGTTTGTTGTCATGTCACTATATTTATTTACATCACGTGACATATCAAATTAATTCTGAAATCTCTGATCATCCTTCATCAGTAATGTTTCGATCGGGTGTTTATAAAACTATTTGCTATGTATTTGAACTACTTGATTTGATAAAATGAACATGAAAGACTATCTAACTTTGCACTTAGACACATATTAAAGTAAATGAAGAGCTATATCAATGATCTCCTACATATCACAGTCTTGGTTGGGTCTTCAATAATGAGCATAACTCATACCCTAAAAAGAGTGTGAAACAGACCCCCCCCCCCCCCCCCCCCCTGCAGTTGAGTGGTACTCTTTATGAAACGACCCTCCCTTGCATTTGAGTGGTACTCTTTATGAAACAGACCCTCCCCTGCATTTGAGTGGTACTCTTTATGAAACAGACCCTCCCCTGCATTTGAGTGGTACTCTTTATGAAACAGACCCTCCCCTGCATTTGAGTGGTACTCTTTATGAAACAGACCCTTCCCTTGCATTTGAGTGGTACTCTTTATGAAACAGACCCTCCTTTTCCATTGAGTGGTACTCTTTATGAAACAGACCCTCCCTTGCATTTGAGTGGTACTCTTTATGAAACAGACCCCCCCCCTGCATTTGAGTGGTACTCTTTATGAAACAGACCCTCCCCTGCATTTGAGTGGTACTCTTTATGAAACAGACCCTCCTCTTCCATTGAGTGGTACTCTTTATGAAACAGACCCCCCCTGCAGTTGAGTGGTACTCTTTATGAAACAGACCCTCCCCTGCAGTTGAGTGGTACTCTTTATGAAACAGACCCTCCCCTGCATTTGAGTGGTACTCTTTATGAAACAGACCCTCCTCTTCCATTGAGTGGTACTCTTTGTGAAACAGACCCCCCCCCCTGCAGTTGAGTGGTACTCTTTATGAAACAGACCCTCCCCTGCAGTTGAGTGGTACTCTTTATGAAACAGACCCTCCCCTGCATTTGAGTGGTACTCTTTATGAAACAGACCCCCCCTGCAGTTGAGTGGTACTCTTTATGAAACAGACCCTTCCCTGCATTTGAGTGGTACTCTTTATGAAACAGACCCTCCCCTGCATTTGAGTTGTACTCTTTACTACTGTTGATAAAGAATCAACATTTAGATGTTATTTAGTGTATATAATTTTATTTCCCAGATGTGAGTTTACCAACAAGAAAACAAAATAATGGTGAAGTAATCGTACAAATACTGTCATCATTATGCCTGACATCACATTAAGAAGTTACAAATACAGACTACAACCATTAGGTAAATAGTAAGAAACTTTTTAATTACCTGTTATTACATCACCCAATTCAATCTGTCTGTGTGTCTTTATCACATCAAATGGTAGAGTTATAATTCCAGCAATCTTGAAAAAAAAAGAAAACGCAAATTATAAAATACTGTTATTACTGGATTATGTGGAAAATTGACCATTGTGACAAAGTCAAAAATTGGTTGGTTGGTTTTATGGTGCTTAACACCACTTTCAACAATATTTCAGTTATATCGTGGCGGTCAGTTTTATTAGTTGAGAAAACCGGAGTACCTGGAGAAAACCACCGACCTGTCACAAGTCACTGACAAACTTTATCACATAATGTATCATTGAGTACACCTCGCCTGAGCGAGGTTCGAACTCACAACATTAGTGGTCATAGGCACTGATTGCATAGGTAGTTGTATATCCAACTACTATACGACCACGACCATGACAGGCCCTCAAAGACAATCATGGCTTAGAGTAATGGGTGCTAAACATGCATAATATCCCATTTTATCCTGCAATTGTGTGATTTTGATTTCTAATAAAAGAGTCAAATAAACTTCAGCGTTATTTAGTCATGGGCCTAATAAAGCTTTTCTGGTACCTGATGCATGTATAGCTACAGTAATAGTATAAGCATAGACATCACAGAGGACAACATTGAACACAATGTCAATGTAGAACGACGATTGCTTCTGCTCTTTTCGGACAATTTGGCAGTTGCTTTGCAGAATAAACACAATATAAGTACATTGTCAGTATATATAAAATTAATTTGCACTCACTGTAAAACAGGTCATAAAAGGTCAATATAAGGCTCGATTTTTTTACCTGGATCTAAAGCTCACACAAATAAATTATATATTTTCCCCGACAATGTACGTACATATATATTGTAAATTTACCATGCAATCATTTCATTTTGAGTTCTTAGTAACTGCTCGATCTATCATGGCTACTGAGTAACTGCTCCATCTATCATGGTTACTGAGTAACTGCTCCATCTATCACAGTTATTGAGTAACTGCTCCAGAAATATCACCAAATAGGAGCATTTACACTACATTCACCATTGTTACTGAGTAACTGATCCAGAAATATCACCAGTGAAAGCATTTCATATTACATTCACCATGGTTACTGAGTAACTGATCCAGAAATATTACCAGTGAGAGCATTTCATATTACATTCACCATGGTTACTGAGTAACTGATCCAGAAATATCACCAGTGGGAGCATTTCATATTACATTCACCATGGTTACTGAGTAACTGATCCAGAATATCACCAGTGAGAGCATTTCATATTACAGTTGTATATCCATTAGGCTTGTAGAGCAAATGTTCAAGAAATGATATCAAGTGGATTTTTTGTCTATATTTAATAACATACTCACTGTTCCAGAAATAGCACCAGCTATAAAACTCTCGGTAAGTGTCATCTGTGACGATCCCCTGGTTAGTAATACATGAGACTTCATACTCTCGTAGCCCAACCAATATAATGCTGAAATTAAGAAATTAAGAATCTTAATACATGTACCAAATTATGACTAGCTTTTAAGTTCATAATATAGGGGGCTGTTGTGGTCGTGATCAAATGGTAGTTGGATTTACAACTACCTATGCAATCAGTGCCTATCACCACAAAAATTGTGAGTTTGAATCCTGCTCATGGCAAGATGTACTCGATACAACATTATGTGATCAAGTTTGCCAGTGACTTGCGACAGGTCAATGGTTTTCTTAGGGTATACTATTCTGGTTTCCTCCATCAATAAAACTGACCTGCATGATATAACTGAAATATTGTTGAAAGTCGCATTAAACACCAGGGTCTGTCTGGTCATTTAGATCAGCCCAGTTTTTGTGGTTATTGATGTACAGTTTCTACACAGTTTTGAATCCTTGTCAAAGGTCTCATGTACCTCTATTTTCCTGATAATTCATATTTCTACATTTCCATTTTTCATAAATTGTGGTACAGCAAACCAGAGGATCACATGAGCCTGTATCACACACCTGGTTATTTCATGTACAGATTAAATAACACAGTGAGTGATGCAAGCATAGAACTTTTCAAGGTACCATCCAGTAATTATCAAAGCAGTATTTACACTAACCCATTAGCCCGAAAACCAAGACAAGTAAAACTGGATTTGGACATGTGAAAATTAAGAAAGAATTTGTTTCAATAAATATAATTTCTTTTCTAAATTTGGCTTTCAGGCAAGTAAATAACAAATTAAGGCAAAGACTGTCAAAGTATAGCTTAGGTTCATATGTAGTTTCTGAGATTTGAAATTGGGTAATCACAAAGCATAATTGGTCCTAGAAAACATGTTAAATTTCCAAACAAATCGACAATCATTTAAACGATTGAGGATCATCCAAGTAACATATTTGTCAAGTTAGGTACTATTTGGTCGAGTGGTTGGTGAGAAAATATTAAAATGTGAAAAGTTTAGAGACGACGACAGACACAAAGTGATGACAATACCTCACTTGTCCCGTTGGCCCATAAAGTGGACATAAATCTATATTGGCGGATACTTCTTCGGAAAGTGATTTTCTATAACCTATCTAATTTTGTAGAGGTTAAATTGTGTATCCTTTATTTCCTACCAGTAATTATCTGAGAAAGGGAAAATCACGTAATAGCTTTGGTTTCAAGCCTTTCAATGACATCTGAAAGCCTTCAATTTTAGGGGTCGTTGTGGTCGTGGTCGTATGATAGTTGGATTTTCAACTACAAGTGCAATCAGTGCCTATCACCACTAACGTTGTAAGTTCAAATCCTGTTCTTGGCGTGGTGAACTTGATACAACATTATTAGATAAAGTTTGTCAGTGACTTGCGACAGGTCAGTGGTTTTCTTCGGGTACCTCGGTTTCCTCCATCAATAAAACTGACCGCCATTATATAACACCATAAACCTAAACCAAACCTTCAATTTTATTTATTTGACAGAGTAATTCCCCTTATCAATTAACAGTACTCACCTGAAAAAGGGACATCACGTAAAAGCGTTGGTCCCCAACCTTTCCATAACATCTGAACGCCTCCAGCTTTGATAGTTTGTCTAAGGGACCTTCCAACTTGACTATAGGACAACTGTTCTGACTGTAACTTAGTTCTTATCATCTCTACAGGACTAATAACTGTCACAGCCCATGCTGAAATAACACCCAAATACAGTAATGACCTATGTATGATATGCTATATTTTACATAGATTTTTATTTTGCAGGAGAGGTGCACATTATAAACAAGAACAATATGTTTCACTCTTTTTTCAGACCGGGAAATCACATTTTTCTGCAGATTTTCAAGGCCAAGAGAAGGTGCGCAGTATGCAAACCTAATGACAGTAACATTGCATACAGTACGTTACTCTCTTATAAGGCCACTCCCACAAAAGGTCACCCTCCCTCTTATTAGGTCAGATTTCAAATGCACTGAGATAGTAAATTACTAGAACAATGTAGTGAGTTGTCCTCAAGAGAGGCCATCACTCTTCAAAGGCCACTTTTTCATTGCAGAAGTGGTGGCTTTATAACAAAGGGAGACTACTGTAATAATAATGCATAAAATCTGGGATGATTTATGAATTAATGTGAATGGTATTTATGTACAACTGTCACTTTAATGTCTTGTTGTAAGAAGGGAAATGCTTCGCATATTTACAGCTTTCGAAATAAGCGGTGGCCCGCTGGCCCTTGGCCACTTCATTTCGTGAAGGGTTACTAGATTTTCATGTACAGCTGCCCACTTGGCCAGTTGATTTTCATCAGAAATTTTCTAGAATGCAATGCCTTTAAGGCTTTTTAAAATGTAATGTCTTTGATAAGTAGAATAGTCAATCGTAAAAGTTCCTAAAATACCAACAATTTCCTTCCTTTCCTGGCGATATTAATAGCACCGATCTCACAATCAAATCAAATATTTTTATTGGATATATATCGAACCAATAATCATAGTTGAGTCGTAGTGAGAATTTACTGTGTACTGATTTGTAAATCGTTGTATGTCCTTTTTTCTTTTGGTCATTGTGTTGACTGTCCTTCTTCAATTGAGGTTTTCAGCGACAATTTTGTGTCCTTAAACTTAAATGGTGGGTCCCTAAATATATTGTTATACAATATCTCCCTTGGGTTATTTTTCCTGTTTCCTGTTTACTTATTTACCAGTAATTATTATTTTAGACTGTTAATTAACTCTATTAATTATAAATATTATATACTTCTAGCAGTTGCACCAGCAATCATCGGTTTCCACCAATCATTGCCTTCCAATCCACCATGATAGCCAAACAACCGTCGACAATATTCATAACATGTGAAATAGACAACAGTAGCGGGAACTGCCATGACTCTACAAAAAAAACATTAAAAGTGTTAGCTAGAAATAGCAAAACATCTGTGGACAATATTCATAACGTGAAATAGACAACAGTAGCGGGAACTGCCATGACTCTACAAAAAAAACATTAAAATTGTTAGCTAGAAATAGCAAAACATCCGTGGACAATATTCATAACGTGAAATAGACAACAGTAGCGGGAACTGCCATGACTCTACAAAAAACACATTAAAAGTGTTAGCTAGAAATAGCCAAACATCCGTGGACAATATTCATAACGTGAAATAGACAACAGTAGCGGGAACTGCCATGACTCTACAAAAAACACATTAAAATTGTTAGCTAGAAATAGCCAAACATCCGTGGACAATATTCATAACGTGAAATAGACAACAGTAGCGGGAACTGCCATGACTCTACAAAAAAAACATTAAAATTGTTAGCTAGAAATAGCCAAACATCCGTGGACAATATTCATATCATGTGAAATAGACAACAGTAGCGGGAACTGCCATGACTCTACAAAAAACACATTAAAATTGTTAGCTAGAAATAGCCAAACATCCGTGGACAATATTCATATCATGTGAAATAGACAACAGTAGCGGGAACTGCCATGACTCTACAAAAAACACATTAAAATTGTTAGCTAGATATAGCCAAACATCCATGGACAATATTCATATCATGTGAAATAGACAACAGTAGCGGGAACTGCCATGACTCTACAAAAAACACATTAAAATTGTTAGCTAGAAATAGCCAAACATCCGTGGACAATATTCATAACGTGAAATAGACAACAGTAGCGGGAACTGCCATGACTCTACAAAAAACACATTAAAAGTGTTAGCTAGAAATAGCAAAACATCCGTGGACAATATTCATATCATGTGAAATAGACAACAGTAGCGGGAACTGCCATGACTCTACAAAAAACACATTAAAATTGTTAGCTAGAAATAGCCAAACATCCATGGACAATATTCATATCATGTGAAATAGACAACAGTAGCGGGAACTGCCATGACTCTACAAAAAACACATTAAAATTGTTAGCTAGATATAGCCAAACATCCATGGACAATATTCATATCATGTGAAATAGACAACAGTAGCGGGAACTGCCATGACTCTACAAAAAACACATTAAAATTGTTAGCTAGAAATAGCCAAACATCCGTGGACAATAATCATATCATGTGAAATAGACAACAGTAGCGGGAACTGCCATGACTCTACAAAAAACACATTAAAAGTGTTAGCTAGAAATAGCCAAACATCCGTGGACAATATTCATAACGTGAAATAGACAACAGTAGCGGGAACTGCCATGACTCTACAAAAAACACATTAAAATTGTTAGCTAGATATAGCAAAACATCCATGGACAATAATCATATCATGTGAAATAGACAACAGTAGCGGGAACTGCCATGACTCTACAAAAAACACATTAAAATTGTTAGCTAGAAATAGCCAAACATCCATGGACAATATTCATATCATGTGAAATAGACAACAGTAGCGGGAACTGCCATGACTCTACAAAAAAAACATTAAAATTGTTAGCTAGAAATAGCCAAACATCCATGGACAATATTCATATCATGTGAAATAGACAACAGTAGCGGGAACTGCCATGACTCTACAAAAAACACATTAAAATTGTTAGCTAGAAATAGCCAAACATCCGTGGACAATATTCATATCATGTGAAATAGACAACAGTAGCGGGAACTGCCATGACTCTACAAAAAAAACATTAAAATTGTTAGCTAGAAATAGCCAAACATCCGTGGACAATAATCATATCATGTGAAATAGACAACAGTAGCGGGAACTGCCATGACTCTACAAAAAAACATTAAAAGTGTTAGCTAGAAATAGCAAAACATCCGTGGACAATATTCATAACGTGAAATAGACAACAGTAGCGGGAACTGCCATGACTCTACAAAAAACACATTAAAATTGTTAGCTAGAAATAGCCAAACATCCATGGACAATATTCATATCATGTGAAATAGACAACAGTAGCGGGAACTGCCATGACTCTACAAAAAACACATTAAAATTGTTAGCTAGAAATAGCCAAACATCCATGGACAATATTCATATCATGTGAAATAGACAACAGTAGCGGAACTGCCATGACTCTACAAAAAACACATTAAAATTGTTAGCTAGAAATAGCCAAACATCCGTGGACAATATTCATATCATGTGAAATAGACAACAGTAGCGGGAACTGCCATGACTCTACAAAAAACACATTAAAATTGTTAGCTAGAAATAGCCAAACATCCGTGGACAATATTCATATCATGTGAAATAGACAACAGTAGCGGGAACTGCCATGACTCTACAAAAAAAACATTAAAATTGTTAGCTAGAAATAGCCAAACATCCGTGGACAATAATCATATCATGTGAAATAGACAACAGTAGCGGGAACTGCCATGACTCTACAAAAAAACATTAAAAGTGTTAGCTAGAAATAGCAAAACATCCGTGGACAATATTCATATCATGTGAAATAGACAACAGTAGCGGGAACTGCCATGACTCTACAAAAAACACATTAAAATTGTTAGCTAGAAATAGCCAAACATCCGTGGACAATATTCATATCATGTGAAATAGACAACAGTAGCGGGAACTGCCATGACTCTACAAAAAAAACATTAAAATTGTTAGCTAGAAATAGCCAAACATCCGTGGACAATAATCATATCATGTGAAATAGACAACAGTAGCGGGAACTGCCATGACTCTACAAAAAAACATTAAAAGTGTTAGCTAGAAATAGCAAAACATCCGTGGACAATATTCATAACGTGAAATAGACAACAGTAGCGGGAACTGCCATGACTCTACAAAAAACACATTAAAATTGTTAGCTAGAAATAGCCAAACATCCATGGACAATATTCATATCATGTGAAATAGACAACAGTAGCGGGAACTGCCATGACTCTACAAAAAACACATTAAAAGTGTTAGCTAGAAATAGCCAAACATCCGTGGACAATAATCATATCATGTGAAATAGACAACAGTAGCGGGAACTGCCATGACTCTACAAAAAACACATTAAAAGTGTTAGCTAGAAATAGCCAAACATCCGTGGACAATAATCATATCATGTGAAATAGACAACAGTAGCGGGAACTGCCATGACTCTACAAAAAAACACATTAAAATTGTTAGCTAGAAATAGCCAAACATCCGTGGACAATATTCATATCATGTCAAATAGACAACAGTAGCGGGAACTGCCATGACTCTACAAAAAAAACATTAAAAGTGTTAGCTAGAAATAGCAAAACATCCGTGGACAATATTCATAACGTGAAATAGACAACAGTAGCGGGAACTGCCATGACTCTACAAAAAACACATTAAAAGTGTTAGCTAGAAATAGCCAAACATCCGTGGACAATATTCATAACGTGAAATAGACAACAGTAGCGGGAACTGCCATGACTCTACAAAAAACACATTAAAATTGTTAGCTAGAAATAGCCAAACATCCGTGGACAATATTCATAACGTGAAATAGACAACAGTAGCGGGAACTGCCATGACTCTACAAAAAAAACATTAAAATTGTTAGCTAGAAATAGCCAAACATCCATGGACAATATTCATAACATGTGAAATAGACAACAGTAGCGGGAACTGCCATGACTCTACAAAAAAAACATTAAAATTGTTAGCTAGAAATAGCCAAACATCCGTGGACAATATTCATATCATGTGAAATAGACAACAGTAGCGGGAACTGCCATGACTCTACAAAAAACACATTAAAATTGTTAGCTAGAAATAGCCAAACATCCGTGGACAATATTCATATCATGTGAAATAGACAACAGTAGCGGGAACTGCCATGACTCTACAAAAAACACATTAAAATTGTTAGCTAGAAATAGCCAAACATCCATGGACAATATTCATATCATGTGAAATAGACAACAGTAGCGGGAACTGCCATGACTCTACAAAAAACACATTAAAATTGTTAGCTAGATATAGCCAAACATCCATGGACAATATTCATATCATGTGAAATAGACAACAGTAGCGGGAACTGCCATGACTCTACAAAAAACACATTAAAATTGTTAGCTAGAAATAGCCAAACATCCGTGGACAATATTCATATCATGTGAAATAGACAACAGTAGCGGGAACTGCCATGACTCTACAAAAAACACATTAAAAGTGTTAGCTAGAAATAGCCAAACATCCGTGGACAATATTCATAACGTGAAATAGACAACAGTAGCGGGAACTGCCATGACTCTACAAAAAACACATTAAAATTGTTAGCTAGAAATAGCCAAACATCCGTGGACAATATTCATAACGTGAAATAGACAACAGTAGCGGGAACTGCCATGACTCTACAAAAAACACATTAAAAGTGTTAGCTAGAAATAGCAAAACATCCGTGGACAATATTCATATCATGTGAAATAGACAACAGTAGCGGGAACTGCCATGACTCTACAAAAAACACATTAAAATTGTTAGCTAGAAATAGCAAAACATCCATGGACAATATTCATATCATGTGAAATAGACAACAGTAGCGGGAACTGCCATGACTCTACAAAAAACACATTAAAATTGTTAGCTAGAAATAGCCAAACATCCGTGGACAATATTCATATCATGTGAAATAGACAACAGTAGCGGGAACTGCCATGACTCTACAAAAAAAACATTAAAATTGTTAGCTAGAAATAGCCAAACATCCGTGGACAATAATCATATCATGTGAAATAGACAACAGTAGCGGGAACTGCCATGACTCTACAAAAAAACATTAAAAGTGTTAGTTAGAAATAGCAAAACATCCGTGGACAATATTCATAACGTGAAATAGACAACAGTAGCGGGAACTGCCATGACTCTACAAAAAACACATTAAAATTGTTAGCTAGAAATAGCCAAACATCCATGGACAATATTCATATCATGTGAAATAGACAACAGTAGCGGGAACTGCCATGACTCTACAAAAAACACATTAAAAGTGTTAGCTAGAAATAGCCAAACATCCGTGGACAATAATCATATCATGTGAAATAGACAACAGTAGCGGGAACTGCCATGACTCTACAAAAAACACATTAAAAGTGTTAGCTAGAAATAGCCAAACATCCGTGGACAATAATCATATCATGTGAAATAGACAACAGTAGCGGGAACTGCCATGACTCTACAAAAAAACACATTAAAATTGTTAGCTAGAAATAGCCAAACATCCGTGGACAATATTCATATCATGTCAAATAGACAACAGTAGCGGGAACTGCCATGACTCTACAAAAAAAACATTAAAAGTGTTAGCTAGAAATAGCAAAACATCCGTGGACAATATTCATAACGTGAAATAGACAACAGTAGCGGGAACTGCCATGACTCTACAAAAAACACATTAAAAGTGTTAGCTAGAAATAGCCAAACATCCGTGGACAATATTCATAACGTGAAATAGACAACAGTAGCGGGAACTGCCATGACTCTACAAAAAACACATTAAAATTGTTAGCTAGAAATAGCCAAACATCCGTGGACAATATTCATAACGTGAAATAGACAACAGTAGCGGGAACTGCCATGACTCTACAAAAAAAACATTAAAATTGTTAGCTAGAAATAGCCAAACATCCATGGACAATATTCATAACATGTGAAATAGACAACAGTAGCGGGAACTGCCATGACTCTACAAAAAACACATTAAAATTGTTAGCTAGAAATAGCCAAACATCCATGGACAATATTCATATCATGTGAAATAGACAACAGTAGCGGGAACTGCCATGACTCTACAAAAAACACATTAAAATTGTTAGCTAGAAATAGCCAAACATCCATGGACAATATTCATATCATGTGAAATAGACAACAGTAGCGGAACTGCCATGACTCTACAAAAAACACATTAAAATTGTTAGCTAGAAATAGCCAAACATCCGTGGACAATATTCATATCATGTGAAATAGACAACAGTAGCGGGAACTGCCATGACTCTACAAAAAACACATTAAAATTGTTAGCTAGAAATAGCCAAACATCCGTGGACAATATTCATATCATGTGAAATAGACAACAGTAGCGGGAACTGCCATGACTCTACAAAAAAAACATTAAAATTGTTAGCTAGAAATAGCCAAACATCCGTGGACAATAATCATATCATGTGAAATAGACAACAGTAGCGGGAACTGCCATGACTCTACAAAAAAACATTAAAAGTGTTAGCTAGAAATAGCAAAACATCCGTGGACAATATTCATATCATGTGAAATAGACAACAGTAGCGGGAACTGCCATGACTCTACAAAAAACACATTAAAATTGTTAGCTAGAAATAGCCAAACATCCGTGGACAATATTCATATCATGTGAAATAGACAACAGTAGCGGGAACTGCCATGACTCTACAAAAAAAACATTAAAATTGTTAGCTAGAAATAGCCAAACATCCGTGGACAATAATCATATCATGTGAAATAGACAACAGTAGCGGGAACTGCCATGACTCTACAAAAAAACATTAAAAGTGTTAGCTAGAAATAGCAAAACATCCGTGGACAATATTCATAACGTGAAATAGACAACAGTAGCGGGAACTGCCATGACTCTACAAAAAACACATTAAAATTGTTAGCTAGAAATAGCCAAACATCCATGGACAATATTCATATCATGTGAAATAGACAACAGTAGCGGGAACTGCCATGACTCTACAAAAAACACATTAAAAGTGTTAGCTAGAAATAGCCAAACATCCGTGGACAATAATCATATCATGTGAAATAGACAACAGTAGCGGGAACTGCCATGACTCTACAAAAAACACATTAAAAGTGTTAGCTAGAAATAGCCAAACATCCGTGGACAATAATCATATCATGTGAAATAGACAACAGTAGCGGGAACTGCCATGACTCTACAAAAAAACACATTAAAATTGTTAGCTAGAAATAGCCAAACATCCGTGGACAATATTCATATCATGTCAAATAGACAACAGTAGCGGGAACTGCCATGACTCTACAAAAAAAACATTAAAAGTGTTAGCTAGAAATAGCAAAACATCCGTGGACAATATTCATAACGTGAAATAGACAACAGTAGCGGGAACTGCCATGACTCTACAAAAAACACATTAAAAGTGTTAGCTAGAAATAGCCAAACATCCGTGGACAATATTCATAACGTGAAATAGACAACAGTAGCGGGAACTGCCATGACTCTACAAAAAACACATTAAAATTGTTAGCTAGAAATAGCCAAACATCCGTGGACAATATTCATAACGTGAAATAGACAACAGTAGCGGGAACTGCCATGACTCTACAAAAAAAACATTAAAATTGTTAGCTAGAAATAGCCAAACATCCATGGACAATATTCATAACATGTGAAATAGACAACAGTAGCGGGAACTGCCATGACTCTACAAAAAAAACATTAAAATTGTTAGCTAGAAATAGCCAAACATCCGTGGACAATATTCATATCATGTGAAATAGACAACAGTAGCGGGAACTGCCATGACTCTACAAAAAACACATTAAAATTGTTAGCTAGAAATAGCCAAACATCCGTGGACAATATTCATATCATGTGAAATAGACAACAGTAGCGGGAACTGCCATGACTCTACAAAAAACACATTAAAATTGTTAGCTAGAAATAGCCAAACATCCATGGACAATATTCATATCATGTGAAATAGACAACAGTAGCGGGAACTGCCATGACTCTACAAAAAACACATTAAAATTGTTAGCTAGATATAGCCAAACATCCATGGACAATATTCATATCATGTGAAATAGACAACAGTAGCGGGAACTGCCATGACTCTACAAAAAACACATTAAAATTGTTAGCTAGAAATAGCCAAACATCCGTGGACAATATTCATATCATGTGAAATAGACAACAGTAGCGGGAACTGCCATGACTCTACAAAAAACACATTAAAAGTGTTAGCTAGAAATAGCCAAACATCCGTGGACAATATTCATAACGTGAAATAGACAACAGTAGCGGGAACTGCCATGACTCTACAAAAAACACATTAAAATTGTTAGCTAGAAATAGCCAAACATCCGTGGACAATATTCATAACGTGAAATAGACAACAGTAGCGGGAACTGCCATGACTCTACAAAAAACACATTAAAAGTGTTAGCTAGAAATAGCAAAACATCCGTGGACAATATTCATATCATGTGAAATAGACAACAGTAGCGGGAACTGCCATGACTCTACAAAAAACACATTAAAATTGTTAGCTAGAAATAGCCAAACATCCATGGACAATATTCATATCATGTCAAATAGACAACAGTAGCGGGAACTGCCATGACTCTACAAAAAACACATTAAAATTGTTAGCTAGAAATAGCCAAACATCCATGGACAATATTCATATCATGTGAAATAGACAACAGTAGCGGGAACTGCCATGACTCTACAAAAAACACATTAAAATTGTTAGCTAGAAATAGCCAAACATCCATGGACAATATTCATATCATGTGAAATAGACAACAGTAGCGGGAACTGCCATGACTCTACAAAAAACACATTAAAATTGTTAGCTAGATATAGCCAAACATCCATGGACAATATTCATATCATGTGAAATAGACAACAGTAGCGGGAACTGCCATGACTCTACAAAAAACACATTAAAATTGTTAGCTAGAAATAGCCAAACATCCGTGGACAATAATCATATCATGTGAAATAGACAACAGTAGCGGGAACTGCCATGACTCTACAAAAAACACATTAAAAGTGTTAGCTAGAAATAGCCAAACATCCGTGGACAATATTCATAACGTGAAATAGACAACAGTAGCGGGAACTGCCATGACTCTACAAAAAACACATTAAAATTGTTAGCTAGAAATAGCCAAACATCCGTGGACAATATTAATAACGTGAAATAGACAACAGTAGCGGGAACTGCCATGACTCTACAAAAAACACATTAAAAGTGTTAGCTAGAAATAGCCAAACATCCGTGGACAATATTCATATCATGTCAAATAGACAACAGTAGCGGGAACTGCCATGACTCTACAAAAAACACATTAAAATTGTTAGCTAGAAATAGCCAAACATCCGTGGACAATATTCATATCATGTGAAATAGACAACAGTAGCGGGAACTGCCATGACTCTACAAAAAACACATTAAAATTGTTAGCTAGAAATAGCCAAACATTCGTGGACAATATTCATATCATGTGAAATAGACAACAGTAGCGGGAACTGCCATGACTCTACAAAAAACACATTAAAAGTGTTAGCTAGAAATAGCCAAACATCCGTGGACAATATTCATAACGTGAAATAGACAACAGTAGCGGGAACTGCCATGACTCTACAAAAAACACATTAAAATTGTTAGCTAGAAATAGCCAAACATCCGTGGACAATATTCATATCATGTGAAATAGACAACAGTAGCGGGAACTGCCATGACTCTACAAAAAACACATTAAAATTGTTAGCTAGAAATAGCCAAACATCCGTGAACAATATTCATAACGTGAAATAGACAACAGTAGCGGGAACTGCCATGACACTACAAAAAAAACATTAAAATTGTTAGCTAGAAATAGCCAAACATCCGTGGACAATATTCATATCATGTGAAATAGACAACAGTAGCGGGAACTGCCATGACTCTACAAAAAACACATTAAAATTGTTAGCTAGAAATAGCCAAACATCCGTGGACAATATTCATATCATGTGAAATAGACAACAGTAGCGGGAACTGCCATGACTCTACAAAAAAAACATTAAAATTGTTAGCTAGAAATAGCCAAACATCCGTGGACAATAATCATATCATGTGAAATAGACAACAGTAGCGGGAACTGCCATGACTCTACAAAAAAACATTAAAAGTGTTAGCTAGAAATAGCAAAACATCCGTGGACAATATTCATAACGTGAAATAGACAACAGTAGCGGGAACTGCCATGACTCTACAAAAAACACATTAAAATTGTTAGCTAGAAATAGCCAAACATCCATGGACAATATTCATATCATGTGAAATAGACAACAGTAGCGGGAACTGCCATGACTCTACAAAAAACACATTAAAAGTGTTAGCTAGAAATAGCCAAACATCCGTGGACAATAATCATATCATGTGAAATAGACAACAGTAGCGGGAACTGCCATGACTCTACAAAAAAACACATTAAAATTGTTAGCTAGAAATAGCCAAACATCCGTGGACAATATTCATATCATGTCAAATAGACAACAGTAGCGGGAACTGCCATGACTCTACAAAAAAAACATTAAAAGTGTTAGCTAGAAATAGCAAAACATCCGTGGACAATATTCATAACGTGAAATAGACAACAGTAGCGGGAACTGCCATGACTCTACAAAAAACACATTAAAAGTGTTAGCTAGAAATAGCCAAACATCCGTGGACAATATTCATAACGTGAAATAGACAACAGTAGCGGGAACTGCCATGACTCTACAAAAAACACATTAAAATTGTTAGCTAGAAATAGCCAAACATCCGTGGACAATATTCATAACGTGAAATAGACAACAGTAGCGGGAACTGCCATGACTCTACAAAAAAAACATTAAAATTGTTAGCTAGAAATAGCCAAACATCCATGGACAATATTCATAACATGTGAAATAGACAACAGTAGCGGGAACTGCCATGACTCTACAAAAAAAACATTAAAATTGTTAGCTAGAAATAGCCAAACATCCGTGGACAATATTCATATCATGTGAAATAGACAACAGTAGCGGGAACTGCCATGACTCTACAAAAAACACATTAAAATTGTTAGCTAGAAATAGCCAAACATCCGTGGACAATATTCATATCATGTGAAATAGACAACAGTAGCGGGAACTGCCATGACTCTACAAAAAACACATTAAAATTGTTAGCTAGAAATAGCCAAACATCCATGGACAATATTCATATCATGTGAAATAGACAACAGTAGCGGGAACTGCCATGACTCTACAAAAAACACATTAAAATTGTTAGCTAGATATAGCCAAACATCCATGGACAATATTCATATCATGTGAAATAGACAACAGTAGCGGGAACTGCCATGACTCTACAAAAAACACATTAAAATTGTTAGCTAGAAATAGCCAAACATCCGTGGACAATATTCATATCATGTGAAATAGACAACAGTAGCGGGAACTGCCATGACTCTACAAAAAACACATTAAAAGTGTTAGCTAGAAATAGCCAAACATCCATGGACAATATTCATAACGTGAAATAGACAACAGTAGCGGGAACTGCCATGACTCTACAAAAAATACATTAAAATTGTTAGCTAGAAATAGCCAAACATCCGTGGACAATATTCATAACGTGAAATAGACAACAGTAGCGGGAACTGCCATGACTCTACAAAAAACACATTAAAATTGTTAGCTAGAAATAGCCAAACATCCATGGACAATATTCATATCATGTCAAATAGACAACAGTAGCGGGAACTGCCATGACTCTACAAAAAACACATTAAAATTGTTAGCTAGAAATAGCCAAACATCCATGGACAATATTCATATCATGTGAAATAGACAACAGTAGCGGGAACTGCCATGACTCTACAAAAAACACATTAAAATTGTTAGCTAGAAATAGCCAAACATCCATGGACAATATTCATATCATGTGAAATAGACAACAGTAGCGGGAACTGCCATGACTCTACAAAAAACACATTAAAATTGTTAGCTAGATATAGCCAAACATCCATGGACAATATTCATATCATGTGAAATAGACAACAGTAGCGGGAACTGCCATGACTCTACAAAAAACACATTAAAATTGTTAGCTAGAAATAGCCAAACATCCATGGACAATAATCATATCATGTGAAATAGACAACAGTAGCGGGAACTGCCATGACTCTACAAAAAACACATTAAAAGTGTTAGCTAGAAATAGCCAAACATCCGTGGACAATATTCATAACGTGAAATAGACAACAGTAGCGGGAACTGCCATGACTCTACAAAAAACACATTAAAATTGTTAGCTAGAAATAGCCAAACATCCGTGGACAATATTCATAACGTGAAATAGACAACAGTAGCGGGAACTGCCATGACTCTACAAAAAACACATTAAAAGTGTTAGCTAGAAATAGCCAAACATCCGTGGACAATATTCATAACGTGAAATAGACAACAGTAGCGGGAACTGCCATGACTCTACAAAAAACACATTAAAATTGTTAGCTAGAAATAGCCAAACATCCGTGGACAATATTCATAACGTGAAATAGACAACAGTAGCGGGAACTGCCATGACTCTACAAAAAACACATTAAAATTGTTAGCTAGAAATAGCCAAACATCCATGGACAATATTCATATCATGTCAAATAGACAACAGTAGCGGGAACTGCCATGACTCTACAAAAAACACATTAAAATTGTTAGCTAGAAATAGCCAAACATCCATGGACAATATTCATATCATGTGAAATAGACAACAGTAGCGGGAACTGCCATGACTCTACAAAAAACACATTAAAATTGTTAGCTAGAAATAGCCAAACATCCATGGACAATATTCATATCATGTGAAATAGACAACAGTAGCGGGAACTGCCATGACTCTACAAAAAACACATTAAAATTGTTAGCTAGATATAGCCAAACATCCATGGACAATATTCATATCATGTGAAATAGACAACAGTAGCGGGAACTGCCATGACTCTACAAAAAACACATTAAAATTGTTAGCTAGAAATAGCCAAACATCCATGGACAATAATCATATCATGTGAAATAGACAACAGTAGCGGGAACTGCCATGACTCTACAAAAAACACATTAAAAGTGTTAGCTAGAAATAGCCAAACATCCGTGGACAATATTCATAACGTGAAATAGACAACAGTAGCGGGAACTGCCATGACTCTACAAAAAACACATTAAAATTGTTAGCTAGAAATAGCCAAACATCCGTGGACAATATTCATAACGTGAAATAGACAACAGTAGCGGGAACTGCCATGACTCTACAAAAAACACATTAAAAGTGTTAGCTAGAAATAGCCAAACATCCGTGGACAATATTCATATCATGTGAAATAGACAACAGTAGCGGGAACTGCCATGACTCTACAAAAAACACATTAAAATTGTTAGCTAGAAATAGCCAAACATCCGTGGACAATATTCATATCATGTGAAATAGACAACAGTAGCGGGAACTGCCATGACTCTACAAAAAACACATTAAAATTGTTAGCTAGAAATAGCCAAACATTCGTGGACAATATTCATATCATGTGAAATAGACAACAGTAGCGGGAACTGCCATGACTCTACAAAAAACACATTAAAAGTGTTAGCTAGAAATAGCCAAACATCCGTGGACAATATTCATAACGTGAAATAGACAACAGTAGCGGGAACTGCCATGACTCTACAAAAAACACATTAAAATTGTTAGCTAGAAATAGCCAAACATCCGTGGACAATATTCATATCATGTGAAATAGACAACAGTAGCGGGAACTGCCATGACTCTACAAAAAACACATTAAAATTGTTAGCTAGAAATAGCCAAATATCCGTGGACAATATTCATAACGTGAAATAGACAACAGTAGCGGGAACTGCCATGACTCTACAAAAAAAACATTAAAATTGTTAGCTAGAAATAGCCAAACATCCGTGGACAATATTCATATCATGTGAAATAGACAACAGTAGCGGGAACTGCCATGACTCTACAAAAAACACATTAAAATTGTTAGCTAGAAATAGCCAAACATCTGTGGACAATATTCATATCATGTGAAATAGACAACAGTAGCGGGAACTGCCATGACTCTACAAAAAACACATTAAAATTGTTAGCTAGATATAGCCAAACATCCATGGACAATATTCATATCATGTGAAATAGACAACAGTAGCGGGAACTGCCATGACTCTACAAAAAACACATTAAAATTGTTAGCTAGAAATAGCCAAACATACGTGGACAATATTCATATCATGTGAAATAGACAACAGTAGCGGGAACTGCCATGACTCTACAAAAAACACATTAAAATTGTTAGCTAGAAATAGCCAAACATCCGTGGACAATATTCATAACGTGAAATAGACAACAGTAGCGGGAACTGCCATGACTCTACAAAAAACACATTAAAATTGTTAGCTAGAAATAGCCAAACATCCGTGGACAATATTCATATCATGTGAAATAGACAACAGTAGCGGGAACTGCCATGACTCTACAAAAAACACATTAAAATTGTTAGCTAGAAATAGCAAAACATCCGTGGACAATATTCATATCATGTGAAATAGACAACAGTAGCGGGAACTGCCATGACTCTACAAAAAAAACATTAAAATTGTTAGCTAGAAATAGCCAAACATCCGTGGACAATATTCATATCATGTGAAATAGACAACAGTAGCGGGAACTGCCATGACTCTACAAAAAACACATTAAAATTGTTAGCTAGAAATAGCAAAACATCCGTGGACAATATTCATATCATGTGAAATAGACAACAGTAGCGGGAACTGCCATGACTCTACAAAAAAAACATTAAAATTGTTAGCTAGAAATAGCCAAACATCCGTGGACAATATTCATATCATGTGAAATAGACAACAGTAGCGGGAACTGCCATGACTATACAAAAAACACATTAAAATTGTTAGCTAGATATAGCCAAACATCCGTGGACAATATTCATATCATGTGAAATAGACAACAGTAGCGGGAACTGCCATGACTCTACAAAAAACACATTAAAATTGTTAGCTAGATATAGCCAAACATCCGTGGACAATATTCATATCATGTGAAATAGACAACAGTAGCGGGAACTGCCATGACTCTACAAAAAACACATTAAAATTGTTAGCTAGATATAGCCAAACATCCGTGGACAATATTCATATCATGTCAAATAGACAACAGTAGCGGGAACTGCCATGACTCTACAAAAAACACATTAAAATTGTTAGCTAGATATAGCAAAACATCCGTGGACAATATTCATATCATGTGAAATAGACAACAGTAGCGGGAACTGCCATGACTCTACAAAAAAAACATTAAAAGTGTTAGCTAGAAATAGCAAAACATCCGTGGACAATATTCATATCATGTGAAATAGACAACAGTAGCGGGAACTGCCATGACTCTACAAAAAAAACATTAAAAGTGTTAGCTAGATATAGCCAAACATCCATGGACAATATTCATAACGTGAAATAGACAACAGTAGCGGGAACTGCCATGACTCTACAAAAAACACATTAAAATTGTTAGCTAGATATAGCCAAACATCCGTGGACAATATTCATAACGTGAAATAGACAACAGTAGCGGGAACTGCCATGACTCTACAAAAAATACATTAAAATTGTTAGCTAGATATAGCCAAACATCCATGGACAATATTCATATCATGTGAAATAGACAACAGTAGCGGGAACTGCCATGACTCTACAAAAAAAACATTAAAATTGTTAGCTAGAAATAGCCAAACATCCATGGACAATATTCATAACGTGAAATAGACAACAGTAGCGGGAACTGCCATGACTCTACAAAAAACACATTAAAATTGTTAGCTAGATATAGCCAAACATCCGTGGACAATATTCATAACGTGAAATAGACAACAGTAGCGGGAACTGCCATGACTCTACAAAAAATACATTAAAATTGTTAGCTAGATATAGCCAAACATCCATGGACAATATTCATATCATGTGAAATAGACAACAGTAGCGGGAACTGCCATGACTCTACAAAAAACACATTAAAATTGTTAGCTAGAAATAGCCAAACATCCGTGGACAATATTCATAACGTGAAATAGACAACAGTAGCGGGAACTGCCATGACTCTACAAAAAATACATTAAAATTGTTAGCTAGAAATAGCCAAACATACGTGCACAATATTCATATCATGTGAAATAGACAACAGTAGCGGGAACTGCCATGACTCTACAAAAAACACATTAAAATTGTTAGCTAGAAATAGCCAAACATACGTGGACAATATTCATATCATGTGAAATAGACAACAGTAGCGGGAACTGCCATGACTCTACAAAAAACACATTAAAATTGTTAGCTAGAAATAGCCAAACATACGTGGACAATATTCATATCATGTGAAATAGACAACAGTAGCGGGAACTGCCATGACTCTACAAAAAAAACATTAAAATTGTTAGCTAGAAATAGCCAAACATACGTGGACAATATTCATAACATGTGAAATAGACAACAGTAGCGGGAACTGCCATGACTCTACAAAAAATACATTAAAAGTGTTAGCTAGAAATAGCCAAACATCCGTGGACAATATTCATAACATGTGAAATAGACAACAGTAGCGGGAACTGCCATGACTCTACAAAAAAAACATTAAAAGTGTTAGCTAGAAATAGCAAAACATCCGTGGACAATATTCATATCATGTGAAATAGACAACAGTAGCGGGAACTGCCATGACTCTACAAAAAAAACATTAAAAGTGTTAGCTAGATATAGCCAAACATCCATGGACAATATTCATAACGTGAAATAGACAACAGTAGCGGGAACTGCCATGACTCTACAAAAAACACATTAAAATTGTTAGCTAGATATAGCCAAACATCCGTGGACAATATTCATAACGTGAAATAGACAACAGTAGCGGGAACTGCCATGACTCTACAAAAAATACATTAAAATTGTTAGCTAGATATAGCCAAACATCCATGGACAATATTCATATCATGTGAAATAGACAACAGTAGCGGGAACTGCCATGACTCTACAAAAAACACATTAAAATTGTTAGCTAGAAATAGCCAAACATCCGTGGACAATATTCATAACGTGAAATAGACAACAGTAGCGGGAACTGCCATGACTCTACAAAAAATACATTAAAATTGTTAGCTAGAAATAGCCAAACATACGTGCACAATATTCATATCATGTGAAATAGACAACAGTAGCGGGAACTGCCATGACTCTACAAAAAACACATTAAAATTGTTAGCTAGAAATAGCCAAACATACGTGGACAATATTCATATCATGTGAAATAGACAACAGTAGCGGGAACTGCCATGACTCTACAAAAAACACATTAAAATTGTTAGCTAGAAATAGCCAAACATACGTGGACAATATTCATATCATGTGAAATAGACAACAGTAGCGGGAACTGCCATGACTCTACAAAAAAAACATTAAAATTGTTAGCTAGAAATAGCCAAACATACGTGGACAATATTCATAACATGTGAAATAGACAACAGTAGCGGGAACTGCCATGACTCTACAAAAAATACATTAAAAGTGTTAGCTAGAAATAGCAAAACATCCGTGGACAATATTCATAACATGTGAAATAGACAACAGTAGCGGGAACTGCCATGACTCTACAAAAAACACATTAAAATTGTTAGCTAGAAATAGCCAAACATACGTGGACAATATTCATATCATGTGAAATAGACAACAGTAGCGGGAACTGCCATGACTCTACAAAAAACACATTAAAATTGTTAGCTAGAAATAGCCAAACATCCGTGGACAATATTCATAACGTGAAATAGACAACAGTAGCGGGAACTGCCATGACTATACAAAAAACACATTAAAATTGTTAGCTATAAATAGCCAAACATCCATGGACAATATTCATATCATGTGAAATAGACAACAGTAGCGGGAACTGCCATGACTCTACAAAAAACACATTAAAATTGTTAGCTAGAAATAGCAAAACATCCGTGGACAATATTCATATCATGTGAAATAGACAACAGTAGCGGGAACTGCCATGACTATACAAAAAACACATTAAAATTGTTAGCTAGAAATAGCCAAACATCCATGGACAATATTCATGTCATGTGAAATAGACAACAGTAGCGGGAACTGCCATGACTCTACAAAAAACACATTAAAATTGTTAGCTAGAAATAGCAAAACATCCGTGGACAATATTCATATCATGTGAAATAGACAACAGTAGCGGGAACTGCCATGACTCTACAAAAAATACATTAAAATTGTTAGCTAGAAATAGCAAAACATTCGTGGACAATATTCATATCATGTGAAATAGACAACAGTAGCGGGAACTGCCATGACTATACAAAAAACACATTAAAATTGTTAGCTAGAAATAGCCAAACATCCATGGACAATATTCATGTCATGTGAAATAGACAACAGTAGCGGGAACTGCCATGACTCTACAAAAAACACATTAAAATTGTTAGCTAGAAATAGCAAAACATCCGTGGACAATATTCATATCATGTGAAATAGACAACAGTAGCGGGAACTGCCATGACTCTACAAAAAACACATTAAAATTGTTAGCTAGAAATAGCAAAACATCCGTGGACAATATTCATATCATGTGAAATAGACAACAGTAGCGGGAACTGCCATGACTCTACAAAAAACACATTAAAATTGTTAGCTAGAAATAGCCAAACATCCATGGACAATATTCATATCATGTGAAATAGACAACAGTAGCGGGAACTGCCATGACTCTACAAAAAACACATTAAAATTGTTAGCTAGAAATAGCAAAACATCCGTGGACAATATTCATATCATGTGAAATAGACAACAGTAGCGGGAACTGCCATGACTCTACAAAAAACACATTAAAAGTGTTAGCTAGAAATAGCCAAACATCCGTGGACAATATTCATATCATGTGAAATAGACAACAGTAGCGGGAACTGCCATGACTATACAAAAAACACATTAAAATTGTTAGCTAGAAATAGCCAAACATACGTGGACAATATTCATAACGTGAAATAGACAACTGCCATGAAATCGTTAGCTAGTGTTAGCTAGAAAAGTTATGATAACAATGACTTCGCCATTCAATGAAGGCCACAATATAGTGAGTGAGTGATTGTTGTTTAATGCCAACTCAGCCATTTTTCAGCTATATCATGGCGAGTTAATTTTCAATGAGATGATGATGAGGGCTGCTTTGTACTAGACCAACACGTTTGGTTGGATTTTTACAGTGCTACATGTAGCCCACTGAAACAACAGCCAGCGGGTAGACATGTCACCCCACTCGGACACATTATCCTGATTCCGAGCCACCCAGTCTTTGCTCTTTCTCCTTATTGCTGGTTGCTTCTATAGTCTTTGGTTTGACCAGACTGGGGTTCGAATTCACGATCTACTGCACTCGAGGCGAGCACGCTAACCATTACACCACCGATCCGGTTATCCACAATATAGATGAAATACTGTTGAAGTTGACAGCAAACACCAATCAATCAATAAATTTAATGCTATTTACTGACTGGTTAGAGTGATTGACTTCTGACCGCAAACATAACACAACTGAGACGAGTTTGCACATCGCTACTCAGTCATCTCAAGTGTTTTTGTTGAAAGACACCAACCCCTGCCTTAAGTTCATCATAGCTGTTTGCCTATCATAACCTATCACTTTATCAAAAAAAATTAATTTAAATACACATATATAGCCAAAAACAAACTTAATCAAAATTACAACTTTCGTTTCTTAAATTAGTGTATTATTAAAACAACAACAAAACATTATCATTAAATTTTATTTATAAAATTAATCAACAACAGGAAAGCATATTATTTTTTTTACATTTTATTAAGGTTTATTACAGAATAGAGTTATGAACACTACATGAGATTACTGTTTATTTCTGATGTCACTCGAATTGTTGCCCATTTTTTGAATTTGGTGAATACAAAATAATCTATAATTATTAATGAATAAATAGCATGAACAGTGAAACATATCTAAACCAATTTCTGAATAAACCTGAATCCTAAACTGATCTTTTTTTTAGAAATGAAGATCCAATATAGGAAATCTTTGTAAATTCAATCTTTATAAACAGAGCACCAGTCTATCCTGAACACAAAAGTTGATCCCATGGAGGCTTGGTTTAGACAGGTTTTAGTGTATAAACCGAGCACCTGTCTATCATGAACACAAATTTGATCCCATGGAGGCTTGGTTTAGACAGGTTTTAGTGTATAAACCGAGCACCTGTCTATCATGAACACAAATTTGATCCCATGGAGGCTTGGTTTAGACATGTTTTAGTGTATAAACCGAGCACCTGTCTATTATCAACACAAATTTGATCCCATGGAGGCTTGGTTTAGACAGGTAATAATAACTGTGTAATAATTCTTCTAGTACTTACAATGTAGGTGGTAATCCACTCCAAAGGGAGCCTACTCCTTCATATTTAATAATGTTTACAAAGGCATCCTGTAAAAAAACACAAATAAACTAGATTATAGGGTCGGAACGACACGAATGTCCCCGCCATGAATATTAAGGAGACTCGCAAATGTTTCGCCCTTTTTTAATTCCCTCAGTAATAGGCTAAGAATAACAAACTATTGTTTAAGATCTGTATCCTCAAGCCTCCTTAAATTCACAAGATTTATTCAAGGAAACAACCGGAATGAATTTCAAAGTTGATCTGTAACTTATGATTATACACTCTCATCCCAAAAATCAAGTCAATATCTCAAATCATAGTGAAATAAAGTGATGACAACTAAATATTTGGCCAAATTTCAAAGCCCAACGGCTGTAAGTTGGCCAAAAATCATTCAACCGGAACGAATTTCAATGTGGCTCTGTAACTTGTGATTATACACTCTCATACCAAAAATCAAGTCAATATCTCAAATCATAGTGAAATAAAGTGGTGACAACTAAATATTTGGCCAAATTTCAAAGTCCAAGGCCCATAACTCGACCAAAAATCATTGGACCAGAACGAAATGTAAACTTGATCTGTAACTCCTCATTATACACTCATATACCAAAAATCAAGTCAATATTTCCAAGCATAGTGAAAAAAAAGTGGTGACAACTAAATATTTGGCCAAATTTCAAAGTCCAAGGGCCATAACTCGGCCAAAAAATCATTGGACCGGAACGAAACAAAAACTTGATCTGTAACTTATCATTATACACCCACATACCAAATATCAAGTCAATATCTCAAAGCATAGCGAAAAAAAGTGGTGACAACTGTTATATTTTGAAATTAAGGAATGACGGACATGGGTATAGTCCATTTGACTTCTATAAATCTACAGAAAAAAAATCTTAAAAATCCAGTTTTCAAATCAACAATGTTTTTTCTAGATGTATATTAATATATGATATATACGAACTCTGACAATTAATTTCAAAATTTTTGGTCCATTAATAAATAAGTTACCCATTAGGTCTCTATGTTAATTATATTTTCTGATGTGCTTTCAATGTATATTACATTGTACCATGTGACATAGGACATTTAAATATTAAAAGGCTACTCATCAACTGACCATTAAGGTAATAGTCAATTGCTATTGGTGTCCTTTAATATTTAAATATCCTATGTCACATGATATAGTCTGTTATTTGTACTCACTCCATCCAGATTTTTACACTTCAGAAAATATAATTAACAGACCTAATGGATAACTTTTTTAATAATGAACCAAAAATTTTGAAATTAATTTTCACAGTTCGTATATATATATCATATACATGTATTAATATACATGTACATCTAGAAAAAAAATTGTTGATTTGAAAACTGGATTTAAAAAAAAAAAATTCTAAAGATTTATAGAAGTCAAACGGACTATAACACTATATGTCCCGGCCACTTAGTGGCCGGGACATAAAGATGTTAATTGGCCTGTTTTCTACAGCAACATCATTTAATGTCAAGAAGGGGGTTATCGTGGTCATGATCGTATGGCAGTTGGATTTACAACTACTTATGCAATCAGTACCTATCACCACTAACGTTGTGAGTTCGAATCCCACAGATTGTGAGGTGAACTCGATACAACCTAATCTGATAAAGTTTATCAGTGACTTTCGGCAGGTCTGAGGTTTTCTCCGGGTACTCTGATTTCCTCCACCAATAAAACTGACCGCCACGATATAATTGAAATATTGCCTAAACCAAACCATCAACATTATATAAAATTAATACAGAAATGAGGGAGGAATGTGACAACCAGAAGAAACAAATTGTGACTACCACTGGGAAATTACAGACTTGGGTAGAGATGAACACAAATTATGTATCTTCTTCTTTTTTTGAAATATATAAAAGTTGAATCTTTGTAATTGTAACATGTACCTACAGCTGATGAATGTTTTATAATATTTCAGTCTACCTAAATGGTGCAAGCACAGAACCGTTGTATTATTAGTGTTTACAAGTTATTTATAGTACCACTTACGCCATAGTGGTCGTGATCGCATGGTAGTTGGATTACCTGTGAAATCAGTGCCTATCACCACTAACTTTGTGAGTTTGAATCCCGTTCATGGTGAAGTGTACTTGATACAACATTATGGGATAAAGTTTGTCAGTGACTTGCGACAGGTCAGTGATTTTTTCCGGTTTCTTCCACCAATAAAACTGACTGCCACGATATAACTGAAATATTGTTGAAAATGGCATTATACACCATAACCCTAACCCTATAGTACCACTTTACTGGTGTAGCACTAGACCCACTGTATCAGTGTTACAAACTTATTATAACCCTGTTACTCATCCTATAAGTGATGAAAACATATAGTCCTCTTAATGGTGGAAGCCTAACTCATTGTATCCATACTGTGCTTTTATTATATGAAAACATATAGTCCCTCTTAATGGTGGAAGCCTAACTCATTGTATCCATACTGTGCTTTTATTATATGAAAACATATAGTCCCTCTTAATGGTGGAAGCCTAACTCATTGTATCCATACTGTGCTTTTATTATATGAAAACATATCTTCCCTCGTAATGGTGGAAGCCTAACTCATTGTATCCATACTGTGCTTTTATTATATGAAAACATATCTTCCCTCGTAATGGTGGAAGCCTAACTCATTGTATCCATACTATGCTTTTATTATATGAAAACATATCTTCCCTTGTAATGGTGGAAGCCTAACTCATTGTATCCATACTGTGCTTTTATTATATGAAAACATATAGTCCCTCTTAATGGTGGAGGCCCTAACTCATTGTATCCATACTGTGCTTTTATTATATGAAAACATATAGTCCCTCTTAATGGTGGAAGCCCTAATTCATTGTATCCATACTGTGCTTTTATTTTATGAAAACATATAGTCCCTCTTAATGGTGGAAGCCCTAATTCATTATATCCATACTGTGCTTTTATTATATGAAAACATATAGTCCCTCTTAATGGTGGAGGCCCTAACTCATTGTATCCATACTGTGCTTTTATTATATGAAAACATATAGTCCCTCTTAATGGTGGAAGCCCTAATTCATTGTATCCATACTGTGCTTTTATTATATGAAAACATATAGTCCCTCTTAATGGTGGAAGCCCTAATTCATTGTATCCATACTGTGCTTTTATTATATGAAAACATATAGTCCCTCTTAATGGTGGAGGCCCTAACTCATTGTATCCATACTGTGCTTTTATTATATGAAAACATATAGTCCCTCTTAATGGTGGAAGCCCTAATTCATTGTATCCATACTGTGCTTTTATTATATGAAAACATATAGTCCCTCTTAATGGTGGAAGCCCTAATTCATTATATCCATACTGTGCTTTTATTATATGAAAACATATAGTCCCTCTTAATGGTGGAGGCCCTAACTCATTGTATCCATACTGTGCTTTTATTATATGAAAACATATAGTCCCTCTTAATGGTGGAAGCCCTAATTCATTGTATCCATACTGTGCTTTTATTATATGAAAACATATAGTCCCTCTTAATGGTGGAAGCCCTAATTCATTGTATCCATACTGTGCTTTTATTATATGAAAACATATAGTCCCTCTTAATGGTGGAAGCCTAACTCATTGTATCCATACTGTGCTTTTATTATATGAAAACATATAGTCCCTCTTAATGGTGGAAGCCTAACTCATTGTATCCATACTGTGCTTTTATTATATGAAAACATATAGTCCCTCTTAATGGTGGAAGCCTAACTCATTGTATCCATACTGTGCTTTTATTATATGAAAACATATAGTCCTTCTTAATGGTGGAAGCCCTAATTCATTGTATCCATACTGTGCTTTTATTATATGAAAACATATAGCCCCTCTTAATGGTGGAAGCCTAACTCATTGTATCCATACTGTGCTTTTGTTATATGAAAACATATAGTCCCTCTTAATGGTGGAAGCCTAACTCATTGTATCCATACTGTGCTTTTATTATATGAAAACATATAGTCCCTCTTAATGGTGGAAGCCTAACTCATTGCATCCATACTATGCTTTTATTATATGAAAACATATAGTCCCTCTTAATGGTGGAAGCCTAACTCATTGTATCCATACTGTGCTTTTATTATATGAAAACATATAGTCCCTCTTAATGGTGGAAGCCCTAATTCATTGTATCCATACTGTGCTTTTATTATATGAAAACATATAGTCCCTCTTAATGGTGGAAGCCCTAACTCATTGTATCCATACTGTGCTTTTATTATATGAAAACATATAGTCCCTCTTAATGGTGGAAGCCTAACTCATTGTATCCATACTGTGCTTTTATCATATGAAAACATATAGTCCCTCTTAATGGTGGAAGCCCTAACTCATTGTATCCATACTGTGCTTTTATTATATGAAAACATATAGTCCCTCTTAATGGTGGAAGCCTAACTCAGTGTATCCATACTATGCTTTTATTATAGTACACACTTAATCATGCAGGTCTGACCCCATTATATCTGTGCTTTAAATTTATCATAGCACTATTAATACAGATTTGTATCAGAGCCCTACACTTACCATAGTCCCACTGAAGGGTTTAGGCCCTGTTCAGAGCCCTACACTTACCATAGTCCCACTGAAGGGTTTAGGCCCTGTTCAGAGCCCTACACTTACCATAGTCCCACTGAAGGGTTTAGGCCCTGTTCAGAGCCCTACACTTACCATAGTCCCACTGAAGGGTTTAGGCCCTGTTCAGAGCCCTACACTTACCATAGTCCCACTGAAGGGCTTAGGCCCTGTTCAGAGCCCTATACTTACCATAGTCCCACTGAAGGGCTTAGGCCCTGTTCAGAGCCCTACACTTACCATAGTCCCACTGAAGGGTTTAGGCCCTGTTCAGAGCCCTACACTTACCATAGTCCCACTGAAGGGTTTAGGCCCTGTTCAGAGCCCTACACTTACCATAGTCCCACTGAAGGGTTTAGGCCCTGTTCAGAGCCCTACACTTACCATAGTCCCACTGAAGGGTTTAGGCCCTGTTCAGAACCCTACACTTACCATAGTCCCACTGAAGGGTTTAGGCCCTGTTCAGAGCCCTTCACTTACCATAGTCCCACTGAAGGGTTTAGGTCCTGTTCAGAGCCCTACACTTACCATAGTCCCACTGAAGGGTTTAGGCCCTGTTCTTTTGTACCACTGCTGTGATGATAAAGATCCCCCATTCATACAAGTACACAAATGATCCATTAATCCATTGCAGTACAGAAAACACTGCCCCCTGACTAGAGGTTTCTTTTGGGACTGGAGACGTATCTTAACTACATCAAGTGGGGTAACTGAAAAAAAAAGATTTGTTAACATTGTGAGATTGTCTATTGTATGTTTTCATGTATCTGTGTAATAGTGATGATCCTATTAGTATTAACAATATTTGTAACATAAATACGCATTTTTCCTTTGATGTTTTTATGCAATAATCAACTTAAAAATAGTGAACTTTTACAAACCATGGTCTAACATGAAGATCTTGATGTTATTCCATGATTTTGATGTCATAGGTCTGTTATTCCATGATTTTGACATCATAGGATCTGTTATTCCATGATTTTGATGTCATAGGTCTGTTATTCCATGATTTTGACATCATAGGATCTATTATTCCATGATTTTGACGTCATAGATCTGTCAATCATGTAATTTCTGTTACAAACCATATATACCATGGATCTTACTCATGAACTTATTTAAACCAACTCATCCTTTGGATTCGTTGGTTTAAATAAGATAATTCGTAAGATCCGTGGTATATATAATACTTGTTGCTTCTCTGCTAAGCATGCAACATTAAAGAGTGAGAGCACAAACTGTTCAGCTCACAATCGGATAATATGTCCCACTGTAGTGACATGTCTACCTGCGGACTGTTGCTTCAGTGAGCAAAATCTGTAAAAATCCAACTTAGCATGGTAGTCTAGTACAATTCAGACATCATCATTTCATTGAAATGTTATATAGCTGAAAAATTGCTCACTTGTCTTAGAGTAGAGTTAAATAACAAATCAATCACTCACTTAAACAAAAGGTCAGCTTCCTCTAAATACATGCTTGCCCTACTTTTAAATATATATAGGGAGTGGATGTAGTCGAGTGGTCTAGGGCGCTGGACGTAAGGCTAAGCGAATGGTGCTGCAGTGTAACAATGGTGTGGGTTCAAATCCCGTCGAGGGAAGAACAAAAATTTGACAGCTCTAAAATCTAATTCTAACACTGTTTGGTTTAATTTTCAGACGTATATATATATACCAAATCGGATTACAGACGCTGATGAAGCTTGTCGGTCAAGCGAAATATCCGTCGATTTCATTATAATTATAGTCTTTTTGTAGACTTATAGTTATTTTTGTTACATTTTAACATATTTTTTTGATATCGTTGTGCTAACATTTTAGACGTTTATTTATCATTTTTGTTTGTTTGCACAGTATCGTTAACACTTGTTTCCGATCCGACATCTCGTAGATTTATACGTTGGCTACTTTTTCAGATGTTTATATATAGGGAGTGGATGTAGTCGAGTGGTCTAGGGCGCTGGACGTAAGGCTAAGCGAATGGTGCTGCAGTGTAACAATGGTGTGGGTTCAAATCCCGTCGAGGGAAGAACAAAAATTTGACAGCTCTAAAATCTAATTCTAACACTGTTTGGTTTAATTTTCAGACGTATATATATATATATATATATATATATATAATGTGACGTGTGTATATATTTATAAGACTCTGGTGTAGAATATTAAATGGAAAAGAATTCAAACTATCTTTTTTACTGAACAAGGTGAACTATACACAAAGAAAAAAGTTAAGCACCCCTTGATATATTAAAACATAATAAGTTACACGAAGTTTAGATTCTAATATTTATATTGATTATAGCAAGAACAATGTTCCATTAAAAAGATGTGCTCACACAGGTGTGACCATTATGTCTAATATCGGCTAGTCATGCACGTGAACCATGCCTCTCGTGCATTACTCAAAATTCAGTATGTTCACGTTTCGAATTTGGGTATTTAAGTCCGGTGTTTTAAAAAATGTATTCATTCTCAGTAAGCATGGTACGAAGGCGAATATCAGAAGCACAAAGATGGCAAATAATCGGTATGCATACAACAGGGATGTCCTTCAAAGCTATTGGACGTCAGATGGGCTACCACTATACTGTAGTCAGCCGACTGGTGAGAAAACACACAAACCAACTGGAGACCAATAAGTTTATTAAATACTGACCTTAAAATAGCTTCTGCTGTAATTGCTAATAGAATTAAACCTCTATTACCATTTATTATTAGTGATACACAAAAAGGTTTTATAAAAGGAAGATTTATTGGGGAAAATACAAGACTGTTGTATGATTTGATGCATTATCTTGAACAACATAACAAAACCGGTCTTTTACTTCTTGTAGATTTCGAGAAAGCATTTGATTCAGTTGAATGGAAATTTTTGAAAAAAGCCCTCTCAAGTTTTAATTTTGGACCATCTGTTTGTAAATGGTTTGAACTATTCTATTCAAAAGCCAAAAGTTGTGTTATAAATAATGGTCACATGTCAAATTTTTTTTCTCTAGAAAGAGGCTGTCGACAAGGTGATCCGCTTTCACCTTATTTGTTTATAATCGGTGTGGAGCTGCTTTCATTAAAATTGAAGGCCAACCAAGACATTCATGGTATTATTATCAATGAAGTTGAATCTCTCATAAGTTTGTATGCTGATGATACCTTTCTTATTCTAGATGGGAGTGAAAATTCATTGAGGGAGGCTCTTGAATGTTTTGAATCTTTTTACAAGGTGTCTGGTTTAAAAATGAATTCATCCAAAACAAAAGCTGTGTGGGTTTTGGGAATTTATTTTTTACTTGATTTAAACTGTATTACAGATATAAATTTTACCAAAAAAATCAAGGAGGTTAAGGCAATACTAAAACGTTGGCAGTATAGAAAACTGACATTACTTGGTAAAATTACAGTTATAAAAACTCTTGCACTACCAAAGCTAATTCATTTACTGACATCTCTACCAAATTTACCTCAGACAAAAATAAATGATTTAAATTCACTTTTTTATAAATTCATATGGAACATGGAAGTCAGATAAGGTAAAGCGAAGTACTTTAATCGGTGATATATATCAGGGGGGTTTGAAAATGATAGATCTTCAATCATTTAATATTTATCTGAAAGTAGGTTGGATTAAACGATTATTTTCCAATTTAGATGGTGATTGGCAAAAAGTATTATTATTCAATCTTCAAAGCTATGGCGGTGAAAGAATTTTAACTTTTCAGAAAGAAAAGCTAAAGGAAGTTGCTATGAAGCTTAAAAATCCTTTTTGGAAAGATGTTCTGTCTAGCTATCATTTTACAAAACCTTATACAAAGATGAATACTAATGAACTATTGTCTCTTGATATCCTTAATTTTGTACCAGTAACTGATTTAAATTATTATATTAGATGGATAGAACATAATGTGCAGTATTTATGTGATCTTATTGACCCACATTCTGGTAATTTTTATACTTTTGAACAGACTAGAAATAAATTGAATACCAATAATTTTTTGAAGTACTATAGTCTGGTGTCAAATGTTCCCAAGTACATCAAAGATCATCTGAAGGAAAACTGTGTAAATGTAAATTTCGACATACTTAGTAAAAAGGATGCCTATTTAGAAAGAATAGTTCATAGTAAAAATGTTAGGTTTGTTTATAAAGGTCTTGTGAATGCAATCATTTCTTTACCAACAGAAAAATTTTCCAAATGGGAAAAACTTCTTAATTGTGAAATAACAAATTGGTCAAAATATTTTATTATTTTTAAAAAAATCTTGTAGAAACTCATATCTTCAAAATTTTCAATTTAAATTGTTACACAGGATCATTCCTACCAATTCCTTTTTACATAAAATAAAGCTCAAGAATACTAATTTATGTACATTTTGCAAAATTCATGATGAAACTATTGAACATCTATTCTTTGACTGTCCTGTGACACAAATTTTTCTCAAATCTTTGTCAAAACAATTAAAACAATATTACAAGAATTTGATTTTTGACAAAAAAGAATATTTCTTTGGTTTTGAGTCAGGGGATCTTCAAGTGCAAACTCAATGAACAAAGGCTAAATATTGTAGAATTTAAACATAAAATTATGTGGTACCGTTCACTTGAACAATATATATCAAAGAAAAACAATACCATTTTAGCATTTGAAAAAATGTGGACCCCCTTACAATATATTTTCAACTAATCATAATATTTTTTGTTTGTTTGATTCATAGTGATGAGATTCTTTTTTCAGCTTTTTTGATTAAGTACAAAATGTCAGGAGCAATCAAATATTTTAGAAATACAAAATGGTAAGAGAGTGTGTGTGAAAGATGAATGAAAGTGTTTATTACTATTATATATTATTATTTCTTTATTTTGTTTATCAAAATGTAAAACCAATGTAGTCACAAAACTTATTTTTGAAAAACCCTGTCACACCCTAGTCAGGTGGTGATGTAAGGGGAATTTATAAAATCACGACTATATGAAAAAAAAAAAAAAAAAGTTAAGCACCACCCTATACAATCTTGTAAAGAGAAGACACAATTTAATTTGATTAAGTACAGGAACAATTAAATATTTTAGAAAAACAAAATGGTAAGAGAGTGTGTGTGACAGATGAATGAAAGTGTTTATTACTATTATATATTATTATTTCTTTATTTTGTTTATCAAAATGTAAAACCAATGTAGTCACAAAACTTATTTTTGAAAACTCCTGTCACACCCTAGTCAGGTGGTGATGTAAGGGAATTTATAAAATCCTGACTATAGGAAAAAATAAATAAAAAAAAAAAAAAACAATGTGAAAGACTTGCCAAGATCTGGCAGACCACTGGTAACAGCTGATTGTGACGACAGGGCATTGCAGCGTTTGGTTAGATGGATGCCATTCGCAACCAGTCCCGTACTCAAACAACACTGGCTGCCCAATAGACGTCTGTCAACAAGAACAGTTAGAAACCGTCTGAAATCAGCGGGACTTAAGTCAAGGAGTCATTAAACGTCCACTGTTGGCAGACCGACATCGACGATCATGTTTGGCATGGTGTTTAGTACGACGTGGTTGGAATTTAAGGACATGGCGCAAGATCCATTGGTCAGACGAGAGTCGGTTTCTGCTTCATGTAACCGACGTCGGATGAGGGTTTGGAGACACAAAAATACAGCCTATACCCCAAGGAACATCCAGCCAACTGTCCCTTATGGTGGAGGCTCAGTAATGGTTTGGGGGTGTATCTCTCATGACTGCAAGCTGGATTTAATCACCATACAAGGCAACCTAACTGGTGATCAGTACATCAGAGACGTCTTGCAACCAGTTGTTGTCCCCCATTTCGACAACCACCCACTAGCTACAAGGCCTGTGTATATGGATGACAATGCCAGGCCTCATCGTTCAAGAGCAGTAACCGCCTACCTCCAAAGCGAAGCCGTGACTTCTGTTCCTTGGCCAGCCATGAACCCGGATTTGAATCCCATAGAGCATATTTGGGACATGTTAGGCCGTCGTATACATGCTCGGGAACCTCTTGTGCAAAACATTCGTCAGTTGGAAGCAGCATTGCATCGGGAATGGCAACAGCTAACACAACAGGACATCCGACGTCTAACTGGAGGGATGTGACGCAGGGTTGAGGCCGTCATTCAAGCACGTGGGGGTTACACCCGGTACTGAACTTTGAACAATAGATGTCGTCAAGTGAGTGACATTTTGAAAGTGAAATGACAATCTTATCGTGCTTTTTGAACTGTGAAGGTCAATACTTCAAATGGACATGTTTTACTGCAAAAACTGGCCTTGTGATATTGTGATTAAATATTCATTAAATTAACATTTTTCTTGATTTTTTTTGTGGTTTCTTACAGCCAATGTAATGTCCTAACAGGTCACCATTGCGTTCTTGAGATTATCTGATCAGTAATCTCGTGATACTTGTATCATTTGTCATTTAAAAAAAAACACAAAAAAAACAAGGGCCCGGGTGGCTCAATGAGTTAGGTAGTTGGATTACCTAACAAGCCTATCACCAATACGGCGTGGGTTCACACCCGGCTTTGTAAATTACAAAAAAGGGTGCACTCGACTCACAGCAGCAAGTGATAAAGTTTACCAGTTGCTTGCCCATGGTCGGTGGTTCTCTCCGGGTACTCCGGCTTCTTCCACCACTAAAATTGGTCGCCATGATATAACCGAAATATTGCTGAAAGTGGTGCTAAAACACCAAAAATCTAAATCAAAATCAAATAAAAAAAACATGGGGGTGCTTAACATTTTTCTTTGTGTATATATCTATTTTAATGAATCAAAATAGTTTTTCTACTGCAAACAAATGACTGAATAAAAACTCAATTTACAGACACTACCTTTTTAAATAATCATGCAGTTATCATGGTTAAAAAATCTTTATTTGATTGCAATATCAAATTTTTTAAATTTAATAAAAATCATTCATAGATCAATTATTATTTCTTCTTCTGGTAATGGCAAATATTCAACAAGGTAGAAATTACTTGCCAGCATTTGTGAACATGCATTAAAAATCAAAAATAGTTAAATTTAATTTTTCCATTTTTTAATAATTTTTACAATTCTTTTTTTCTTTATCATATTTTCAATTTAAAATAAAAAAAAAAAACAAAAAAAACACCAAATAAATGCTGTAATGAACCACTGCATGATTAAATCATTTCCTAAAAAATATATACTATATCAAACTAATGGCGAAATGACCAATGACGAAAAAAAATGAAGTGGCAGGGCCATAGCTGCGGGACTTTAGCTCTTATGGTCCTTGTGCTGTTTTACTGACAAGTGCAGATCATATGGTTCGCAAATATAAAAAAAAACAAAAAAAAAACAAGGACCTAAAGAGCTACGGATCCGCAGCTAGCCGGAGCAAGGCCAGGGAGAACATTATTTAGGGTACCTGTAAAGTGTGAAACGAAATAGAAACTAAACGAAATGAAACGAAAAGAAACCGAACGAAACGAAATGTAACAAAAAACACGAAACGAAATCGGTTTGTGATTTCGTGCTATTAAAGCTTTTTTTAGAGACAGCATGACTAATGTGTGTGAAAAAAGTATGTTTTTTTTGTCAGAGGACCTTTTTGTCTTAAGCTACATGTAGTTGTCAGTTAACTTCGATTATTCAGTTGTGAGACCCTACTCGTTTTCAATTTGTTTAAACTTGTTCAATCTGTTGTTGATCTTGTATGTTTCTTGTTTTGTCTCATATTAGACAATTTTGTACATATTTTTTTTATATATTTGGGGCCTTCTAGAGGTGACTGTGTAGAATGAGTATACTCATCATCCATCCTTTCTATAATAAGTCATTGGCTAGAAATTTACACGTAGCAGTAGTCCTTCAATCGAAAGGAGTACTTTACAAAAAGTCTGCGAGTTTTTCAGACGGCAACAGTTCGAAATCTATTGACCCGACAACAGTCATCTAAGTATTATTATCTAGTATGCGAAAGTAGTAATTCTATCAATTGCTTAAAATTTCATATAGAAAAAAAATACTGAGGTATAATAAATTTGGATAATCATTATAGTATAAAACCGGGAACCCTTTAAGCCTTCTAAATTTGGATAATCAATATATTATAAACCCTCTTAGTCTTCATGCCATATTGAATTTTTCATTTTTTTTCGCTACATTTCGTTTCGTTTCGTTATATTTCGTTTCGTTTTAATCGGTTTCGTTTCGTTTTGTTTTATTTCGTTTCTATTTCGTTTCACACTTTACAGGTACCCCATTATTTAGGTAACTAGTTAACTCGTACCACTGTCAACTCGTACCAAAATTTGCAAACTCGTACCACTTCCAACTCGAATTAATTAATTGGCTTTTAATATTTGCATTATTTTTTTTTAATGACAGTTGAAGCAGTTTCAAAATAATTATGATTAATTGATTTCTTTTGATCTTTATATTATTATTTAATTAGGTGATCATGTTTTCTTAAGTCCTCTTTGAACTATAATTAAATTAACTAATTAATGTATGAGACATGCAACATCACCAACATTTCGTCCCCCTAGTATTACAAGGTCGTAAGTGGTACATACGACCTTTTTAGATTTTTGCATATCTTTACTCTGCTTCAAAAGCTCTACAAGATGGTACACTGGATTCCTGTAATATCCCTTTGGAAATAGCTAAATTTTAAAGGTCGTATCTACTACTTTTCTAAAGTAGAATTAAAAGGTCGCATCTGCATGAAGAAATCAACCAAAATTTTCCGACCAACTTCCATTGTAAGGTCGTAAGTGGCAGCTACGACAAAACGTTTTTTCTCAATATCTGAAAATCAAGAAATGGCACTTGACACAAAGGGATACGTTCAATATAATTACGATGCTGGTACGAATTTACAGTGGTAGAGTTTACTGTGGTACAATACAATACAATACAATACAATACAATATTGTTATTCCAATTAGGGTCCCTCAAGGGGCAATAACAAATATACATTCATAATTATATCAACAGTTACAACAATACAGAATGGAGATATATGTTTTTAAACAAGACAATTCTTAACTATTTAAATGATATGTTACAAAAAATATATAAATAAATAAATAAATAGGCCGTGTTCGGCAGCACGACCCGAGGAGAGGCAATGAGTAATGTATAGTTGCAGTGTATCATATGGTTGAAGAATGGACTACATGTATGCGATTACTTAGCTGGAGGAGACACCAGGGGACGATGCTTAAGAATTGTGTTTTGATTCTCCCCGTGTCTGATCCAGCAAAGCAAGCGGTTCAAGTAGTAAAACATCATGTGTTTGATGAAAGGACTGTGATTACTTAGCTGGAGGAGACACCAGGGGACGGTGCTTAAGAATCGCATTTTGATTCTCCCCATGTCTGATCCAGGAAAGCAAGCAGTTCAAGTACAAGTTTACATTGGTACGAGTTGACTTCCTGTGGTAGGAGTTGACTGGTACGAGTTTGCAATGGTAGAGTTGACTATAAAACATTATTTAGGACAAGCATGGCTTATTATTACACTCTAGCGTATCTCTGATCGCACCTACTCTTAATATTGTATGTTTTATCTTCTTTCATTTAAAACGTTGCTCTAAATTAAAAGCCAATCAAATGATGTTTGATCTTGAGCATATTATTTACCGAAAACTGATGTAAGAAATGCACCACTGCATGATGAAATCATTTGCTGTGTTGGGGAGATTCCATTTCCAATAAAATTATTTTGGAAATTTGCCTTGTCATCTCCCTGGAGTGTCATGTTCTCTAATTTAATTGCAGTCTGCTTCATTTAATGACATCTTCAACCATTACTGTCACTTATTAACGTGGTAAAACAGTTTTCTTGAAAGTATTCACATGTTCCATTTCTTCCAGGAGACATTCAAAATAAGGGAAAGAAATTCGCTATAACTTTCGTTGGCTGCATGTCGGTTCGTAACTGTATTGATTCGTAACTGCCTTTCCTTTGCACTTATGATATATGTATGAATTTATTATACATAATGACATTCTACTTTATCTATATTGCAATGAACGCTACAGCCTACATTGACTGTATAAAGGGTATGCGTATAAATTTTGATGTTAAACATCTACTGTCACTGACTGTTTAAAGTCATGTGATCTTATGAAGATAGGATGCTAATATTAGACAAGTAAGGCTCAAAATAGTCTGGTACTCGTGACCCCTCGAATTTTTTTGTTTGCTACCTTTTTCTTCTTTTGTTTGTATTATCCACCATTAGATTGGTGCACCTATATTATATGTTATTCAGCTATCAGACAGGGTATATAATGTGACATTCCCGGCTTAGGATCTATATTCCCTGAGGCGCAGCCGAAGGGAATATAGATCTACATCATAAGCCGGGAATGTCACATTATATACCCTGTCTGATAGCTGAATAACAGATATATTACGGATTTAACCTTTTTTCTAAATACAACATCCAACTGTATTAAATAAATTTGCCTCTTTTATTTTCATTTTTCGTATCTCTAAATGTCCGTTTCCGTACCTTTGACGTCATTCTTCAATGACGTCAAAATAGGTGTCACGTCATATTTCATGTATAGGGTGTCTCATGAAGGAAAATACTGTACTAAATTTCTAAATCAATACAGTTTCATATGTAGTAAATTTTATAAACTTTATAAATATAACATTAATATATCACATAACAAAACAACGGGTTTGCGAAACAGTTTGAATAATTTAAATGTTAACTACATGTAAATAAAACCTTGGTGTGGCCCCATGACGTCGAAAGTTTTCAAGGCTCAACGTTTTGTTTATTTGTTATGGTAGAGCCGTGGAACATAGGAGTTTGCTGAATCGATCAGGTATTTGTGACGGAATTAACCGTTGTAATATTTTTTTGTTCATGCAGCCGTTTTGAGTATAAAAACAGCATTTAATTTGGTAAAAATACATTTATTATTCCGTATTATACCATTGATTCAGTGAAGCGTAATGTTTTGACGTCCATGTTTTAATCTTTTTTGGGGACTGAAATATATACCCCGTCTGTTTTCCGAATATATGCTGACACATTCAGGGCTGAAGAACCAATGAAAATATGTGTAACAAACTAAATTCGTAATATATAGTTATAGTCACAGATACTGGATAAAAAACTAAATAAAATCATAAAAACTAGTTCTTCGACTTTCCTGAGTTAGTTATATGGAGTCTACCACAATGTAGAGCATAGCATAATCTTCTGGTACAGTTCTCTATTTTACTAAATATTTCATTATTGCACTTTAGTAGATTTCGTCTAATTAGTATATCCGGCTCTAAGATTACATTAGTCAGTAGATTAAAGTCATTTGACAGAATTCTCCAGACGGAATCATCAATGTCACTAATAATATCTTTCTGTTCCTTCATGGATTCCTTGCGATAGGCATAGAGAGCATTACATTTAATGAGAAGTGTAGTGTGTCCTCGTCTTCCAGTTGACAGAGAGGACAAGTCGCATTTACTTCATGTTGGTTAAATTTGCTACGATTGCATTGTAGTATATATGTACCTGTTAGCAATCTAGCCTTAATTCCACCACGGCGCACATCTTTTATGTTGTTTTGAACTGCGGTCCAGATTCTATGGATGTTTCCGATGGACAAGATTGCGGTTTCACAGAAAGTTAAAAATGATTTTTGAGCGGAACAGTCAGAGATCAGTTTCTGATTCCAGAGTTTATCTACTGCTAGTTTAACTTCTCTTTTCCACGTTATCTTACGCGGTACTACATGTATATGTAATAATGTGTTTATGGTAGGTAGGTCATAATAAATTAAATGCAGACAAAGCTTTATTACTTCAAAGGTTCCACAAGTTGTAACGAAATAATTATCTTTATTAAATAAAATGATAAATAATGTTGAAATCACTGAACATTTAATAAAATTAATAATATGTATATACAAATACAAATACAAATACTTTATTAGCACAAACTCATCAACAATAAATGGTTAAGCCTCAGAATATATGATAATACACAATAACATAATATACATGTATATTTTTTTTTGTTCGTTTTTTCCCCGTCTTAAATACATACTTTTTACGGTACCAACATGCAGCATGTACTTGGGTATAACATTTATTTGAATATGATGTAAAATAAGGATAAATATACTATCTTCATAAGATTCTGTATATGGTACGAAATGGTCATCTATTGTATCGAACTGCATATGGTACGATATGGTCATATAATGTATCGATCTGCATATGGTACGAAATGGTCGTAATGTGTCGATCTGCATATGGTACGAAATGGTAATAATGTATCGATCTGCATATGGTACGAAATGGCAATGGTACGAAATGGTTATGGTACGAAAATGATTTTCACTATGGTACGAAATGGCATTTACGAAATGGTTATGGTACGAAATGACTGTAATTCAGATAAACACGCATCAGTTGATATTGTATAGCTTATTCCCGTGATTTTGGACGAATATTTCGAAATATGGATTGTTGAATCGAAATTAAACGGTTATTGTTTAAATTGTTCAGAATCACAAAGTTCAGCACCAGGTCGGACAAATCTATACGGTCATCAATATTATAAAAATTAAAGAATTAGCCATTTTGCCAGATGTGGGCTAACAAATCGATCTGTAGCTATTCAGATTTTAACCTTGCTTATGTGGCAGAATTTCAATACAAAGCAGGGTACGCAAAAAAAAAACGGTCGGTATGGAAACCCTCGACACACATTTTTTACTAATGGTATATATTTTGTACAAAAGAACTAAGTTCCATTCGAATATTGACATTTATTGTCTTCACTTCACAAAGTCGCATATTTTTATGATGTAGGGAGCACTTATGCAATTGACCAAAAAATCAATCATTTGCACAATGATAGAGTAGCAAATATGTGGAGGAATAATGTTCCTTCCGTATGCGGTATAGGATAACATAGAAAGAAAAAAAAACTGAGTTAAATGTTGTCTTAAATGAAAGTTTAAATATACTATAAACAAAGGAAACGGGAACAAAGTGAGCAGTGTAGGAATTATTGTTTTTCATAAAATAATTAACAATTTACAAAGAGATAAATCTTGATTCTGTAAGAAGTAAACATGAACGACATGATGTCCCGCAACAAAATTCGGCGATTTTTTTTTCTTTTAGTTTTTTGTCATTATAATTCAGTTATATATATTTTTATAATTTTTAACCCTTTGTGGGAAGGGGGTAGAGTTTAACTGTCATATTGCAAATCAAATACATTTAAGAATCAACCCAATACATAAATTAAATTTTTGTGCTTTAGTGATGTCATTGCTATAACTTGTTATGCAATACACAGTTAACTATCAGTTATAATGATAGTTATCTTTCTACAATATGAATTTAACACCTTTGTTGCAAAATGACACGACTTAGGGGTAAGTGCCAAACCCGGGAAGCATCGCATCGCTGTTGACACGGTCGACCTTCAGCAGACTACAAGTCTAGAAAGCGCTACCACTTCCTTAACACGTCAATATTAAATTTTAATTAATCTTCAAAAACATATAGATTTAAAGAATAAATCAATATAAAACTATGAAATCCTAGCAAAGAAATTGAAAAAAGAAGACAAATGGGGTGAACAATGCCTGTCCGGTTCACGTATCTGAAACCTGAGAGCAAATAGTTATATTAGGTTCCTCATGAAACTTTTTTTTTCAGATAAAGAAATTCAGATATTCAGATGTTTTAATTTGATAAAACTTAAATTCCTTTTCATCTTCACTACAGATCCCTATAAAGAAATTGACCGACAAAAAGTTTTAATTTGTTTTACAATTTAACAAACAAAAAATAAATAAAATAAAACAGAATTGAAAAATGCACCTTAAGATGTCACATTCAAAGTTAAGTTCTTTCTTATATGTTAGGCACACTTTTTATCATTATTACTTCACTTTAAATCGTATAGTAATAATTTAAAAAAGCGTATATTATAATTTATATATTTACTTTTTAATTTCATACAAAATATTAATTTGATTACCCCTTTTTTCTTATGCTTGAAAAGCAACAAAAATACAAAAAAGGAAAAAAAGTGCATGCAGTTTTCAATCAAGTAGGATTTATGGGGAATATAACGGTAATTAAAAAAAAAATACATACCAGGTAATTTATTTGTTGTCATTATATCATTGTCATTATATCTCCGTTTAAAAATCACTTCACAGCAGGTGTTATCATTGAATTTCAAGCCGAAATAACAGTATATTGTGACACCTGTACTAGAGAAACCATACATTAGCGTATCGATAAACCCCGAGAACATAAGATTTTGTCACTTTACTAATGGCGGACACACTCGGAAGTCGATAATGGCCGCGCCCATGTTTTTAAGAACAAAAAAGTCTATAACCTCGTATGCATTAGGCGTATAAATCGCACTACGCGTAGGTAAAATGAACCAATCGTAACTACTCGGCCATTCTCGCTACCCTGCAAATAACCTCGTATGCATTAGGCGTATAAATCGCACTACTTTTCACATGTCAGTTACATGAAAGTTTGATAAAGTTATATTTTAAACAATTTTCTATATTTCAATTAAAGTTTTAATTAGTTTTGCATGATTATATTTTACTTAGTATGTCTTCCATATTGAATTTTCGTGGACTATATTTTTGTGCGGCTTAATTTAGCTTAACTTCCGGCAAACAATTTAAGAAGAATTTCTACTATGTACGTACGAGGTTATTTGCAGGGTAGCGAGAATGGCCGAGTAGTTACGATTGGGCTCAAAGAATGCGAGTCAAGTCGCCCCCAAGATTACTCGCCCACCATGAATTAAGACAAGTCGCCCTCACTCTCAAGACAAGTCGCCCACTAATTTAAAAAGATCACGTTCACATAAAATGTCTTCATCCATCAACAGTTTACTTGAACACCAAGATAAATTTTTGAAAAGATATACGAAAATAAATATTTTTAATAGTTATTTGATACCTTTTACACACAGAAAATAGACTATCATTCACGAATGCGTTTTTCTTAAATCAACATTTATATCACCGACCACTGTCGGTCAATTGATTTTTTTTTAAATGCATTATTTCATGTCTTTGATACCTTTTACATAGCAAAAACTGCATTGTTCATTCACGAATGCGTTTTTCTTTATAAAAAAGGTTGATATGCACATCTCCTTGTTTTACGGTAGGTCTTTTTACCGCCGACCTCCGCCGACCATTGGAAAAAATTACTAAAAATGCATTTTTGTTTAAAATTTGATTAAATAAATGAAATTTAATGTTTTTGATATTATTTGATACCTTTTGCATACTGAACACTGACGTGTTCATTCACGAATGTGCCTTTCTTAATTCAACAATTTACCGCCGACCACTGCCGTCGCTTGAATAAAGGTTGAAATGCATATCTCCTTATTTTAATATAGTTGAAACGATATTTGAAATTAATCGTTTTAAAAAATAGTTGATGCCCTTGACATGAAAAACAGACTTATCCATTCACGAATGCATTCACGAAAGTACCGTACACATCAACAGAATACCCCATGAAGAACCATTGGTAGTACAAGAAAATTCAATTCAAGATGACACCAGACCAGAGGAAATGTCTACCAATGAACAGACCATTACAAATACCTACACTGATACGGAAGGTACAACACAGAGGGGTCAACGCAAACTCGTCAGCAGTGATGGTTTCACCTATGTGTTTACTGAGGTATACGCTTTGAATTGAAAAAATACTCTGATGATATACATAAATGAAATATTGATGTTTTGTCTTTTAATGTTGTTCACAGTCTTTTATTTTACTCGTCAGCAGTGATTTCATCTATGTGTTTAAGGTATTCTTTAAATTGGAAAGGCAGTACTCACAGGTTCATTAGGAAAGTACTGGCATGACCCTTCCTTCCAGCGGAGACATTCAACACGCTTAAGGATACAGTCGACACAGAAAAGATAACTAATTAATGGATTATATCAACAACACATGGATCAACGGCAGCACATGGAAACCAGCATAATGGACGGTTTACCGCCAGTCAGTAAGGACAAACAATGACGTTGAAGGCTGGCTCCACCGGATCAACAGGAAAGCACAGAAACCAAACTTGCAGATATACATTATCATCGTACTACTGCACAAGGAAGCCAGATTACTACCGACTCAACTCAAGATGGTCACAGAGGGAAAACTTCGACGTTACCAAAGAAAGAAAACCAAGGAGCTGCAGCACATGATTTTCGCATAGTGGGACAAGTACAGTGAAGAAGCGGAACCGTAGCCCTTATGGTCCTTGGCCAGTTTTCTGATATTTGGGGACCTTTTGTCCGCAAATATCAGAATACTGGCCAAGGACCATAAGGGCTACGGTTCCGCAGCAAAGTGAAGAAGAGATCACCGTCAATCAATTACTGAAGAAGTGCGGCAAAATTTACGGCGGCCATGAATGATTTGTTACAACTTGAAAAGTGGGCGACTTGTCTTGACTTGACCTGATACCGGCAAAGGGTGTCCTCGCAGACGTCCGCGTTATGACCGTGTTTATCACCAATTAACAGACATTGTCGCCAATTCATATATAAATACATTAAAGAAAACGGGAAAGATCGCAAAATAAATATGTATTTAATTCCATTTCGTCATTCCAATACATTCATTCTACAATAATCAGTATGTAATTTTTTCACTGGGTACGAAACGATCGATTACGAATAGGCCAGCATTTCATTGGTCAAAAAGTATCTTACGAAATGAATAGCAAAATGTATCTTTTTAAACACCCTAAAGACTTCGAGGAAACAGATGACTTTTTTTTTTACAATATATTTTTATGTCTTAAAAAAACCCAGACATGTGTTTAAATCATACATTATTTCATCCCTGGTATTTTATTGTTTATCTTATATTGATATTTTTTTTTTGAAAAAAAAACTACGAAAACAACTTCAGTAGACACAATATCCGGTTTGTCACGTGACGTTGTATTGATGTTGGAACTTACGACGTGAAAGCGAAGGTTACAAAGGGGTAATCGGAAGTCTACAGTAATGGTTTGCGGAGGCTTCACGTGTTCTAAAAATGCTTTAGCAGCTTTAAATGTTTTATATTTTGTAAGTTACTGATTAGCGGTTTTGTTATCTACATTTACTGTCGGCTTGAACATTCGGACATACGGCACTGAAATTGAAAAATTACTCATTGTCATATCGTATGTATACGTAGTAATAGCCGTAGGGAAAAGGGTCAGTCATGCTGGTTTGGTCAAGTATAGTATCGAATTTAAACTTCTGTTGAAATTAAACTATTTATTTTACCGGAGTGATGAGTCCACGACATTTTCTTGACTGTTAATAAGAATTAAAAGGCATAGACAGCAGTGATTGGGAAAGAATTTTTGACAATGGGCCCATTGCTCCTTACTTTTCATGACAATGAACAATTTTCAATATCAATGGGTTGACATTCAACTACAAGGTATTTTCAGAGATCTTTTTGGTCAACGAGATGGCTTTTTTTTAGGATTTAGCACTAATAACTTTCATACATTTGTATATCCTCTCGTCCGTTAAAATCGGTCAACACCTGAAATCGGTCACCATTTTGGAATGCACTGTCATGTGAGTTCAGATGTCGATGACGTCATTTATCCTGCAAACTGTGTCCAGAAATAGATATTCGATTTACTTTCACTTTGATCAAGCAGGGCTCCCACTACTTTGAAATCTGAGGGAGAAGTGACTTCTCTTTCAGGTGCTAACAAAGGAGAAGTGAGAGACAACAGGGAGAAGTGGTGAGAGTATAGGGAGAAGTCAAAATATTTCTCTAATTAATTGTACCACTTTTCACATTCGCAGGGCATTATCGTGGCATTCGTATGTTATAATGTACTTGTTATGCATTAAGGTATATTCAGTAGTTGTTTAAGTCCTTGTTTTTGTTAGCATATCATCTCTCTGATTTACATATGTCCTTGTATTTGTTTTTTGTTTGTTTGTATTAAGTAAACCCTTTTCAGATTCTTTGTTTTGTCTTGCACAGATGATAAAGGCACATATATGATAGTCAACTATTGTCCAATAAAATTGAATAATAAAATTTATTTTGACATCAACATTGTTTCAAACAAGTCACACATAGATAAAATGACAAAACATTAGATAAGATAAATATATGCCAAAAAAAAAAACCACAAGCTGTGAAATTGCTAATTTATTTAATCAAATTTTAATGAGTGTATATTATTTACATTGCTTCTCTTTAATCACTGATTGATATTAATTAAGAAACTAATCATATCCACAAAGTTAACAATCCCTTTGGATAGCCGCCATCAAATCCCAAATAAATGAAATGAAACAAACCGACGTTATTTTCCCGAGTTTGGATCCGTAGTACAGTTTTTATATTCGTAACTGTTTCGATTACGTCCCTTTACAATGGCGGTTTGAAAAACGGAAATTTTGTAGTAAAAATATACCGATGTTTTTTAACAGTTAAAATTAGCAAAGCGACTTGGTAAAATTACAGGGCGACTTCCACTTCTCTTTTGGCACTAGTACAAAGCGAAGTGAGCAGCCACAAGGCGACTTCTTCACCCGAATCGCCCTCCAACATGAGCCCTGGATCAAGACAACAATGAGATTTAAACAGATAAGAAAAATATCTATAGGTTTTGGTGCCAAAATGGTGCCATTTTACTACTACCATTTTGACTTAATAATCAAAGTCTAATATTTCCAGAAAAAAACAGTCTGTAGTCGATAATTTGCATATCGTGGATTTGTTTACATTCCGCTGCACATCTTAACCTATATTTACAACTCTATAAGGCAACGACAATTGTATTGTTTTCGTTTTGAAATTCGGTAATTCTTTTTAGCGGGAAATTGTGTGGAATAAATATGATTTAATACAAATTCTGTACATGGAAATGGATAAAATTGTACATGAAAACAGAAATTCTCTGCTGAAAACAAGTGACTGCAAACACAATTAAATGAAAAAAATGGGGAAAATATGGAAAAAGCAAATTAAAAAAATATTGTAAAATACAATCTCCTTGGCCTATTGGTGTTCCACATGACTATTTTATGGTTGACCGATTTTAGGTAGCGTGACTTGTGCGCCATTACAAAACTTATGCAAACAAAAAAGGTCAGTGAGTCGGCATTTCTTCATCGAATTAAACGATGTTTTGGCATTTTATTTGGCTTAAGTGCCCAAGTAAACATGGCATTTATCTTTGATATAAATACCAATTTGAATGAGAATAATAAGGAAATGTCTTAACTGACCGATTTACGGTCACAGGTGGATAATAAAAATTATTGAACTTGGTCAGTTAGTTTCAAACAGCTCAAAACACATATTTGTTTCAAAAAGTTATTGTGTGACTGCCTATAAAGGCATATCCTTGGATGCAAGCCAATAAACTGATTTAATAGCTATCAGCTTAGCCATTTCTTCTTCGGTGTTGTCCAATTGTAACCTAAGATCAAGACTTTTGATCTGCAGTAGTTTCATGCCTATTCATACTGGCTGCTTGTTAAAAAAAAATTCACAACCTACCATCAGTGTTTTCCCCATTATCTTTGCATATCTTGCAGTACATTTTTTCCCATAAAAAAAATAACCAAGTCCAAAGTTTTTCCCACACAAATCTATACTTCCGTGATTCTGTTGATTCGTTTTTTTGATAGCATTGTCAGTTAACTCACAATCTGTGTCAACATTCAGTTCTGAACCTTCCCATGCGGTTACTATTACTTTGCCATCTCCAGGCATTGAAGTGTCATTTTCTTTGTTGTTGTTTGTATCCCTTCTTCTTCCTTATAATTCAGCACTCCATCAACATACTGATGATAACGTGCCGGGCACTGATCTTACTATGCAGCGCATGCGTGGGGTCTAATTTATATATATACAAGTTATAATACAACCAAATACAAGAGATAAAATTTCAAAAGTTGTTTCCTTTTTTTTTTGTTGCTTTTATATACTATAAATTTTAGGTTAAAACTATATTAAAGTGTGGTGTTTAGATATTGCAGTGTTGTTCGGGAACAGATATTGGGATCTGTTCTCGGAAACTGTCTAGTGTAGTGTATTGTACTGCAGCTACAGGTAGGAGGTTCCATTGTGCTATTGTTCTTGGAAAAAATGAGTATTTGTAGGAATCTTTAGAGGTTTGTATTAGTCTAAGAATAGTTGTGTGGGTATTGTCTTGTTCTTGGGTCGTATTGAGTAAACAAATTTGTTGGGTATATGGCTACAAGGTGGTGTATGATTTTATATAAGAAGATGATGCGTGTTCTTGGTTTGATAAAGGAAAATAATGTTTATTGTTCCTTTGGAGGTATGCTTTTTTTTCTAATAATTGAGGGGCAGTGATGGAAGACTAACAAAAAATACAGTCATCGACTTTAGCAGTGGTCCGGTGACCCATGGCCAGTGAAAATTGATTCGGACCAGTGACTTTTGCCAAATTTTTTCAATAGAATCTATATAAATATTCGAATTTTTAACTTTTCGGGTCAGTCGAATTTCGAAGACTGAATATATATCAAAACAGTTTGCACCACAGCACGTCTGGTAAACATTACTATGCACAATTTTCAAAGAAAATATGCAAATTACACATATGTTTCCCAATCACTGAGACATCCTAATGATTGTGGAGTCAAAAAATATGCCTACAAAGTGTGACGAGGGAATTGTGACATGTTTGAATGTCAATTGCTGATTTATTATTATTTACTTTTACAACCTAGGTTTGTATAACCTAGTTGAGATTTCACTTCCGTAGAAATTTTCTATATTTTCCATAAGAACCAGCCGCCAACGAAAATGATCGTTTCAAACAATTTTTTGGCCTGTTCAAAATAAGATCGGAGATCGACCTTATCCTGAATGTTCGAGTTACTTCCTGGTTTATATTTAATACATTGTTGATATTGATACTCAAGACCATTCGGTGTTCTGAGACTGACTGCCACAGAAATAAAAACCCGGAGAGATACATGTATGTACATGTAGTAATATTTCTACAATGATTTTGATTGGCTTAGTTATCTCAGTTCTTGGAAACAGAAGTGAGATATAATGGCAGTGTTTGAAATTCCCGGTCGTCCGATAGTCAATGACGACCAAAAACGATTACGGACGACCTGAATTTGTAGCAAAGTTGTCCGAGTGACGACCTGAAATTTTCTTTTACCCAGATGCTGAAATTTATTCTTTTCAAGTTTTGTGAGTAGATTTTCCTAAATTACCCCTTAAAATGGCTATAAATATAAAACTCTTCAAATAAACGATCATTTTATTTGGCATTGTTGATATTTGACCGGAATCTAATGCTGATGCCGTTTCCGGTTATTACTCATATTTTATCAATTTCCGTTTCTCAAACATGTGGAATTTTCCATTAACTATCAAACCAAAAATCAAAATTATCCTTATTGAATAACAGGTTTAGAAAAGCTGGTTTATGTGCCAGGAAATGGCCAGATTGCATATTTTGGCACCTTTTTATATTAATTGAATCCAGAGCTTCTGGGTGCCTTGTGACTTGTCAAGTAAAAATTTCAGTAAAAAAAACCTACTATTTGAAGCTGAGATTTATGTGTCAGAATTTTGCACCATTTATCCCAGAGCTTCTGGGGGTCTTGAGAGGCCCACCGGCCATAAGGACCACCTCGCAAGCAAGGTGGGAAAGCCCACTTTGCAGGCTTGATTGGACAACCAAACAATTTTTTTTGGACAACCTAAATTTTGATTTAGGTTGTCCAAATGACTACTAAATATTTTTGGGACTTTCTAACACTAATGGCCTTACAATACACAATTCATTGATGTATCAAAGATGGTACACTGCATGACTTTGAACAGACATAGCTGTTTCTATAGTTCAATTTTTTTGTCTGTGATGTTCAAATGTTATAATTGATCATTCAGTCAGAATTTGGAGAACAAAACACTGGTTGAAATCATCTTTTATAAAAGCACAAAATCGTGTCCAAATTCCACCATTTTGCACTTTGGCATAGATTTTGTCTTATTAACATCTCTAGTCTATTGTAGATTGTAAACAGTATTTCATTATTGGGTGGAGCCATTATATGAAAATGTTTTATGTTAATTGTGCAAATACATTGTATATTTTCTATTTTACAGATTGTAGCCCTTATTTTGATTGTAGTGGCAGCTTACAGTAGAGTGGTTTCCATTGTAGTCAGTCTGTCATTAGTGAGTGGAGTCATTGCCTCGGGGGTGTTCCTTATGCTGATAGCTGTGATTGGTTACCTCGGAGCTATAAAACACCACCAAGTTTTGCTGTTTTTTGTATCCTATTTTAATTCAAATTGAAATCACTTAGACTACAAGGTCTAAGAAGAAGTACATGTACTTGCATTTCATCCAATAAAACTGACCGCCACGATATAACTGTAATGTTGTTGAAAGTGGCGTTTAACACCATAACCCTAACCCTTTATACCACAGATGTTGTTGAAAAAAGAGATGTTTGATTTAAAAAAAAATAATTACAAAATCAAACAAGGTTTGACAAAATGACAATTAAAAAGAAGGTTGAATAAAATGTAAACAGTTTAGCATTGTGATATTACATTTTTTATATATGTTACAGTAGTCAGAGACATACCATGATAAATCATTGATAGAAGTATCACTCATCTTGGTGATATGGATATATCTTTTGTTCTGTTTAATATATCTTCTAAATTTCTTTTACATTTAGAGTGTTACTTACTACCACCCAAAATGCATCAGAAAGTAAGCAAATAGATTAAACAGAGCAGAAGATATACAATGGATCAGTATCACAAAGAAGAGTGATACCTCTCTCACAGACTTCAGGGTTCACCAAACCGGGCGAAGTGGGCGACTTCTTCGTCTTGGTTTCAATGAAGTCGCCCAATTTCTGTCAAAAAGCGAAGTTATAGTCGCCCTGGCAGTCTTTTAAGTCCGTATTTTTTTCACCAATAATCATACTTTTTCTTCAATATTCACATAAAAGGAGCTCCCATGTTCCTGAAATGTGACCCATACAGGGTTTGATGTTCAATATTTTATTCCAAACTCGTTAATTGCATCCTTTTAAGATCATTGTTCATTTTTGTGAAAGGTAGGGGAATGTGCGGTAGCGGGGAAAGAAACATTAAAATTTGGATCGATTTTCGGAATACCAGATTTTCCCTCACTTCGCCCTAAGTCGAGAGAGAGAGAAGTCAAGTCGCCCTGTTTTTACTATGTGTGGTGAGCCCTGATCACAGTGATTTATCACACTATGGCTCTGACTGTACTGTATCAGTATCACAAAGAAGAGTGATACCTTTATCACAGTGATTTATCACACTATGGCTCTGACTGTACTGTATCAGTATCACAAAGAAGAGTGATACCTCTATCACAGTGATTTATCACACTATGGCTCTGACTGTACTGTATCAGTATCACAAAGAAGAGTGATATCTCTATCACAGTGATTTATCACACTATGGCTCTGACTACTGTATCAGTATCACAAAGAAGAATGATACCTCTATCACAGTGATTTATCACACTATGGCTCTGACTACTGTATCAGTATCACAAAGGAGAGTGATACCTCTATCACAGTGATTTATCACACTATGGCTCTGACTATTGTATCAGTATCACAAAGAAGAGTGATACCTCTATCACAGTGATTTATCACACTATGACTGTACTGTATGCTGAAATGGAATCTGTCTCTTGCTTAGTAAAGTTTCCTTAACAGATGACCAGTATATGGTTATATTATTCCTACTTTTCCTGTTCCAGTTCTCTATGGCATGCCTCTGTCTGGCTGTTAATGATGGACAGCGTGATTACTTAGCAAAACAGGCATGGCACGCGGCAAGTGAAAGCTCTCAACAGGCTGTACAAATAAAATATAACTGTTGTGGATTTTCTGATCCTTTAACGGGTAGTCATCCAACTTGTGAAAAGGTATGTTCATGTAAACCACACACTACAGTCAACCTAGGGATAATTATAATTAAAGAGTTTCAAGGTACCAAAGGGTAAACAGATGCCATAAATCGAAAGAGACAATACAATGCAGGGGCGAATCCAGGATTTCAAGTTATGTGGGGGGGGGGCACACTTAAAAAAACTGCACCGAGCGAAGGGAGGCGCGAAAATGTTTGGGGTATTTTGTGTGAAAAATCACGATTTTATGCCAAAAAATTATATTTTTTCCAATTTTAGGGGGGGGCGCGTGCCAGGTGCACCCCCCCCCCTCGGATCCGCCCCTGCAATGACTAACAGAGAAAGGTCTAAAGAGCAGGCAATTATCTACAAAGCACTACACAGAAATCTAAAGATTAAGCAACACAAATCAAAATAAAAACTGGGAGTGACTTCAAGTGTTACAGAAGGGTAAGCAGTTGTTACTGTCACCTTCTTCATCTAAAATCTGATTCTTAATCATCATTTAATAGTTTAATTAGATTAACAATTTGTGAAGTGTTTAGGTATTTTTATTCTTTTGAATATCTTAAAAACCTTGAGACTTGAGTTGATGCAAAAAAAAAAAAAAATGTTGAAAAATTGAAGAAAAAAAAAATCATAACAATTAAAACCTTTTAGATCCCAACTTTTGTCAGAGTCAAAGTATTATTACATGTAAATCATGCATGTTGGTGTTGTGAAAATTATCTGTGACTTTAGCACTGGTTCTATTATCCCTCGTCAGTAGAAATATGACCGGGCCATCAAGCTTTATTGAATTTTCATTGCAATTGTTCTTAAAATTTCTTATTTTTGGAAGTTTGGGCTTCTGAAGGCTAATATCATAGACTGGTAATAAAGCGAACATTATCATCATCTCATCAAACGTAACTTGTTCTTGCTATAATAATGAAAAATTGCTTCCTTAGTGTTGTACAACAATCACTAGTGAGTATTGTATCAATATAAATAATTTTAACATGGTTAATGGGGGCCGGCGTGATTGTATTGTAGTTGGACGAGGTGTACTCAATACAACATTATGTTTGTCAGTGACTTGCGGCAAATCTGTTGTTTTTCTCCGATTTTCTCCACCAATAAAACTGACCGCCATGATATAACTGAAATATTGGCGTTATGCGCCATAAACCAATCTAACATGGATAACGACATCAGTCAATTTAATCAAAAGTACCTGAGATCATCAATTATGTTACCCTCTGAATTCATAAAATGAGGCATAGCCCATGTAAGTGCCCTCTGATAGCATAAATTTCACCTTACTGAATTATTAGGGAAAACACTATTGTTATGTCATATTATATAGTCTTTCTTTGTATTGTAGTTGGCTTGTTGCCAGAACAACAAAACAGTTGACCTTGCATGTGCAAATCCATTTGTACCAACAAATGACACCAGTATAAAATCTTCATGTGTACCTTGTTTACATGAGATGATGGATAACATACGAGATGCATTCAACTCAACAGGAGGTGTAGGATTGTTTTTTAGTTTTACAGAGGTAAGATTTAAATGTCATAGTTTTTATTAGGGGTGTCAGAGGTGGATCCACACATTTCCATAAGGGAGGGGGGTCTTTTTTGGTTGAAAAAATTGGATTTCAAAACAATTTGTTTTAAGAAAAATCCAGATACAGAGGGGTAATTCAATACAGGTGGCTGGAATTATTGATTTTAAATTTTAGCTAGGGGTTGTTTTTAGTTGGTTTTTTGCATGATATTCATTCTTACAATAGGTTCACCTGTAGTTTTTAATGCCCCCATAACGAAGAGTCAGGGGACATACTTGCATTGTTTTACCCGGGTTTTAGACAAGCATGTACTGACCATTTGAATGTTGTTTTTACCTAACAAGAAATCATACTTCATGCTTTGGTGTTGATGTTATTTAAAAAGTCACATGCTATGTTACATGTATTTTGCTGTCGTTTTGCATCAGTCATCTTTATAAATAAAACCTGTTTACTCTTCTAGACTCTCTGTCATGTCAATTATGATTGATTGATTGATTGATTGATTGATTGGTGTTTAGCACCAACTTTAACAATGTCAGTTATGAAGTTAACAATAAATATAACTATCAAATAGGAAAACCCAGTTTCTGTCCTCATTACATTTTCAAAATTGTTGTCAATTGTTGCATATTTTGTTTTTTGAATAATGTTATCAAGATACCATACATTACTTAGGTTAGGACAGCACAGTCAGTAAAAAAAATTATCGGCTTAATATCTGAAATTCTAATCTGGTCAAATCTCATTTAAATTGGTGGTGAATTCTAGTTAAATAGAGCAAAATTTCCTGTTTTACTTTCTCCAATTTTTCGATGATGGAACTTTTTTTTTTATCGATTATCAGAATCTATTCCCCTAAAACAATTGAACTTTTCATAATTTCTACTAAATACCGGTACTGATCGCCTTCAACAACGTATAGATTATGACATAATCATTATGTCATAGTAATGGATCGTCATCCCTACACTATTCAGGGCTTTCATTATTTTTAAACGTACCAGTATTTCACTATTTATACAGGCGGTACTTTTTATTAAAATTTGAACAATTTTCATAAATATCTTGTACAACACTCTTTAAAATCAGGAGGTACCAAAGACCATTTTAGGTGGGTAAAAGTACCTGGTACCGCCTGACTATTATACACATATATATGTAAGAATACTTCTTGCATTTCAAGTCTTCTAGTTACCTAGGTGACTGATACAAGGTCCAGTTACACATGCACAACTGAGTGTTTTCATTGTTTTGTAACCATGGTGATGTCTTCCACATAGTAAATTGTGCTTAAACAGGTTTTATTTTTGTACTACGTCAAATTATACAATGTTTGTGTGTTTCAGATTATTGGTGTTTGGATCACAATTCGTTATAGAAACCAAAAAGATCCGAGAGCTAATCCGAGCTCGTTTCTATAACTATCGTATGTACTAACACTATATGTTTGGTGGTGATTGGTTTATTTTGTTTGTTTAACCTTTAACCCTTGTTTATTTTTAATTTTGAAATAAGACATCCTCATTCCCGTAGAAATAAAACCATGACTGAATAATTACTATGCAATTATATCTTGTGTTTTCCAATCCGTTAAATTTCTGCCAGTGCAAGTTCCATAGCGATGAGGTATCTTATTCAAAATTTTAGCACATTTTAAAAGAAAAAAGAAAAGTTTCCTTACTTGCCTACCCATGTCAAACAGGTTAGCCCAAAAAAAAAATATGTGTGTTTAGGGTTTCCCTACCTACCCTATTTTTTTGCTCTCAAAAATGTCTACCCTAACATTTTTATGGTCATTTTGGCTTAAGCACCGTTAAACTTTGCATTTCTTCCCTATTAACTTAATGTAAAAATATTTTGATTTTTTTTAGGGATGAAACCCAAAACACACATATATTTTTTTTTTGGCCTCAAGACAGACCAAACTAACAATTTGTTATGAGTGGCCTGAAGAAATATTTTGAAACCTTTGCTTTGCCTGCCATTTATTACATGTACATACAATTATCAGAACTGTGACGATATGGAAATTATTCGAAAATAAATGCATAATTAAATTTTGTTTGTTTCCATGGTAATTCACATCGTTATATATTGTCAATGGTAATGAGGATATCTAATGGTTGTATTTTTAATAATTTTTCATATTTGCATGCCTATCATTTCTGTATTAAAACCTACACATTTATTAATATGTATTCATGTATTATTTTTTTTTATTGTAGCATTTTCCTTTTATATATTTCAACTTTCAGTAGTGAATTATCACAAATGTCACACAGCCACATTTATATTTTATTATTACATTATCAGACCTAAAGGGTTCATGTGTGTGATGGTCCTCGGAAAGTGACACCAAAACACATTATTTTACTAGTACATTGTCAGACCCAAAGGATTCTAAATTGCGTGAAGATCTTCAGAAGTTGACAAATTAGAATTGTTTAAACAAAATTGATAATCTAGAATGTCATGGTTATAATTAATGACCAGAAATAGAATTGTGATATATTTTGTCATGAAATGTGATAAGTGTTACTGTTTTAGACCAGAGGACCGGTCCGTAAGATATAACATGGGTTATAATGGAATTTAAAAATGGAAGTTTCTGGTCTTAACGAACAAGTAATTCAAATGTAAATGAAGAATCTAAAGTCTAAGCTTGTGTGCAATGAAGAAACAAAGAAATACAAGTAACTCTTAGTTTAAATCTCATTCAGGCGATACAACATTATGTGAAACATAGAAATACAAGTAACTCTTAGTTTAAATCTCATTCAGGCGATACAACATTATGTGAAACATAGAAATACAAGTAACTCTTAGTTTAAATCTCATTCAGGCGATTCAACATTATGTGAAACATAGAAATACAAGTAACTCTTAGTTTAAATCTCATTCAGGCGATACAACATTATGTGAAACATAGAAATACAAGTAACTCTTAGTTTAAATCTCATTCAGGCGATACAACATTATGTGATAAAGTTTGTCAGTGACATGCGACAGGTTAATGGTTTTCTTCGTTTACTTCAGTTTCCTCGACCAATAAAACTGACTGCCACGATATAACTGAAATATAGTATATAGTCCAAGTGGCGTTAAACACCATAAACTTAACCTAACCTAACCATTTCTAAGGAAACAACAAGGGCAATGGAATTTTGTAATTTTCCTGAATTCAATATGAAGTCTGTTTTTAAGAGCTGGTAATGTTTACTACTCATATATATGTTTTAATACAAAATGTAGCTCCATTTTAGACTTCAAAACCAGTAGACAAATATAGATATCTATTTCTTTTGCACACCTTTGTAACACTATCATTTCCTGTCACACCGTAGAACTGGTATAGTATTCTTCATGTTATATCATATAAAGAATTTAATAGATAATACTATCTCTTTAATAATTACATGTGTAATTCACAAAGAATACAGTTGCACTTACAGTATGTAATATTTTATGTCAGACATTTACATTAATTATTTTAATTCGAAATCGGGACAATGAGTTGTAAAAAACTACTGTGATTTAAATAAAAGATTGTATGAAGCCTTTTACAAGTAAGTTTGAAGATACCAGTAGGGTAAATGAGAAGAAGGATAGACAATGCTATCAATTTTGGATGCACGATTTTATGTTGGGAGAGGAGTGGGGGGTGCATATTTTGTAATTGAGGAGCTTTAAGGTCCCAAGCTGGTGCAAGACAGTGCCAGATTAGGGCAAAGCCTCCTGTAAGCTCCTCAGAATTACACATTGGATGATGCAAATGGTTGTAAATAAAGTAGTATTGTTTTGAATACATTTATACATTATGTGAACACATTTTCAACATGTGGGCAGAAAAACATTCTGAAGTGCAAACTCCAATCAATTCAAAATGATATATAAAAATATTTTTCAAAAATTATTTAAGTAGAACAGGTATTTATTTAATTTTGACTCAAATGCTTTTGAGCCCAAATAATGTGTTGTTTGGCCCAAGCATAAATCACAGTATAATATAATATGTTGTATTTTGTACCATTGTTGTTTCGTATCCAGATCATCCCTTCATTTACCTGATGATAGTACATCATGTTTGTTATTTATGATATTAATTGTATAAATCTATCAAGATCAGAAATATAACAGGCCTCAAAGTGGGATTTTAATTTAGGAGGCCAGCTGGCCACCAACTCCAAAAATCTGTTGGCCAAACTCAAATATTAGTGGCCAAAGTAAAAAAAAATGGTAGCCAAAGATACAAGGTAAAAGAGTAAAAACAAATATTATTTCAATGATTTAATCAGAGTCGTCAAGTTCAATGTCCTCTTCTGTAGGCCAGTTTTGATATTGAAAAATCAATATTTTCCTCTCTGATGGAAAATTATCCAGAATTTCCATTCGCCAACCTTAATTATGCTGGTGGTCATGCTGGCCACCAGATTTAAATTTTGGTAACCTAAGATGAAATTTGGTCGCCCAGGCCACCATTTTAGTAGACAAAATTGAGCCCTGATACATAAAAATATTAATCATACAAGAATACTCAAAAGTATGCTCTGTGATTGTGATTTTATCGTATGATTTTCTTATACATGTATTTCTTTATTATCATTATGTATAAATGTGTATTAAGGGGATTTTGTTATTAGATTTTGGAACTGTTCCGACAATGTGGTATTATTTGTTATTTTAGTTATTTTGCTCCTAAAGACTTTAAAATTATTTGGCTTTCAAATATTTTGACTTTGAATGTACCTGATGAAGGTTATTCAAGAAACGTGTTGTGCACACTAAATTTGATATCTTACATTTTTATTACCATCAAACTAACGAATGTCTTTATTTTTTTGACAGATCCTTGGTGTAATGCTAGCAATGCGGTATAGAAATCAGAAGAACCCTTTAGCTAACCTTAGCGCCTTTCTTTAGTTACATCTCAGCACAAATCTATAGTTCATCTTCATTTCCTAAGCACAAGACAAATCAACATGTTAGTATCACAGAAGTATGACTGATTACTGATTGACTACTTTCATTTATCACCTGTAATTTCATTGGATGCAAACAGAAAGTGTAATGGACTGGTGTGTAAAAGGTTTGAATTTGTACAGGACATTAAATACTTGTGTTAATTACCGGTAATTATCTTTACTGAATATTATGTTTTGTTATTGGTTCTAATTAGAATTAAATGTTTGTTGGATTTAAAAAAAAACATGCATTAACATCTAACAACATCTCATATGGGCAGTGCCGGATTATCCTATAGGCTAGCATAGGCTGCAGTGTAAGGCCCCTCAAAGCTTGACTATTCTAGTTTATTTAAAGAATTTGCAATAAGTTTACTTCAAGCTATGTAAATGTTGCTAAAATATATCACAAGTAAAAAATATTCAAGACGTGAAGACGAGTTAGAGGTTGGCTCAGTCTGAGGGGGCCCCCATAATTTTGTTAGCCTAGGGACTCCAAAAGGTTGTCATCTGGCCCTGCATATGGGGACATTTTTGACCAATAAGGCAACAGCTCTCAATAATGTGTGCTCAGTTTTTGACACCTATAAGATTTGGTAGGCTTGTCTCTGATTGGTCAGTTTATAATATGACCCATAACGTGACCCCCACATGATGTTGTTAGATGTTACTATATAACAAACAAAAGGCCCAACAAACATGTAATTTATGTGATTGTTTATTTATTGGTTTGATGTAATACATAACATGCTTCTTTGACCCATGCTTTGAATTGTGACTACTTATTGAAATCTGTCTCCAAAAAAAAAATCATGAAAAGTTGAATCACAGTGATGGTCAAAAATTTATTTAAGGCATTTATTTCATTTTTGAATTTGATTTTACTTTTTTCACTTTTTTGTCCTTTTAATAGCAAAATATTTGAATATTTTATTTTATTTTATTTTAATTAATGGGTAATTATGTTGAGATAGGTGATTAATTTGCTAATTCTGGCTTTGAAATAGATAAATTTATTAATTAGCATAAGGACAACAGGTATCAACATTCTATTGTGATTGTTTTATGATGTAGAAGTACCAGGATAAAACAACTGATCTTTTGTATCTCACCGACAAACATTATCCCATAAAATTGTATCAAGTACACCTTGACGGGCGTCAAACTTGTAAAAAAATTTAGTAGACTTTTTTATGTAATTTTAATGATAATGCCCATGCTTCTAGATTCACAAAAATAAATACCCCTCTGAAACGAAATCACTTTGGTTTTGGGTTTTTTTTTTCAGTTCAAATTTTGAAATATGATCACTGAATACACTTCTATCTATGTGCAATCAGTGCCTATCACCACTAGCGTTGTGAGTTCTAATCCCATTCAGGCGAGGTGTACTCGATACAACATTATGTGATAAAGTGTGTCAGTAACTTGCGACAGGTCCTTGGTTTTCTCTGGGTACTCTGGTTTCCTCCACCAATAAAACTGACCGCCATGATATCACTGAAATATTGTTGAAAGGGGTGTTAAACACCATAACCCCTTCCTATATATTATGCTTTATGATACCCTAGATCATTTGCATACATCATGTGGTGGTTTGTTTTGTTTGTCTTTCATGTAAAGTAGAGTATTAACACATAAAAAATTCCTCAATTGTATTTATATTGTATATTCTACATCTAGATGTATTTATATCAGGCTCAATTAAGTCTGTGGATCATCCTCGACTGTCAGAGTTTTTATTATCCACTTGTGTCTATGAACTGCTGATAAAGTTAGTTGAGAGTTTACAGGGACATATGAATATCAAAAACCTGGTTAAAAAATAACCAATGAAATTGCTTGAAAATTGAAAACAAACATCAATGGCGGAAACGAAAATAAAAAAGATTGGTAAAATATGATAGTGAAATTTACGAATTATTATTATTTGAAGAAAAGTTACTTATTTTTCAAGTAAATAAAATATCTGACTTGTGTGGGGAAAACAAAAACCTGTCTTCATAAAAGTTAAATACCTGGTTACTTAAGTTTATCAGTTGTTCTGGGATTTAAGTCAAACGAGGATGGTTCACATGCACTGTCATGCTAATTCATTAAGAGACTTCCAAACAAATTTAAATAGATACATGTACTGCATAGAAGTTTTATATAGCAATCGTTCTAATGGTGCTGCTATTTACAAATAATTAATTACTGTTGACGTTATAATATATAAAATCTGTGGATATATTTAATGTTCAATAATTTTATTTTATTTGAATACTGTAATCTGATTGGCTGATCCACTTGGAGAAAATTTTGGTTATATTTTGATAACCTGGGTTGGTATTGTGACGTCACCAACGAAAAATTCAAATAGTCACATGAAATCAAGGAATCATTAAATTTTGTTGTAAAAATTAAATTATAAGGAATATTTGAAAATTTTTAACAGATTATACGATATAACCTGGTTTGGGGCAGTTTACGCTTAATAAACCAGGCAGATCAGCCAATCCGATTCCAGAATTCACGTCAAATTAAATTATTAAGATATAAAATGTGTGGATATACTTAATGTTTAATGTATTGATTGTTTATGTTATGTATTCCTGGGGTAAGGTGAAAATGTAATATTTTATCTGTTGTACAACTTGGTTTGCAGTGTGTTGGGACTATATATAATATATAAATATATATATATGTACAATGTATATCATTTATCAATATATAAATATTTATTAGATGTGTATTATAAAATATGTAACAAAAATAAAAACAATTCAAAAGCATAACGATGATGGGGTAAAATAATTTAATGAAATGTTGTCAGAATTAATAAAGATTGTAAAAAAATATGTTTTGAAATTTTTAGGGAATGACCATTTAACTTTTTATAGAAAATAATTAATTGACCTGATAGATGCAAAAAATAAATAATTTCACCCTGTGGTTCTCAACCAAATTTGTTGTTGTAAAATAAAAAAAAAATACATATTATTGATGTAAAAAAAAGTCTGATTTTTGTTTCATTTGAAAAAATTTTTCTTGCTTGGAGGGAAAAACATACCCCCTCCCTCAAAGGTAAATGGTCAATCCCTTATTATCAAGTTTAGACATTTTAATGTTGTAACCTACAACTATTTCAACACAACTATTGTTTTCGTGATTAAATCTAAGAGAAATAACAATTCTGTTGTAAGTACATGTATAAAGCTATGCTAAACTTCCTATTCAGTGTAGGGGCCGTCATGGTTGTGATCGTGTGGTAGTTGGATTTACAACTACCTGTGCAATCGGTATCTATCACCGCTAGAGTTGTGAGTTCAAGCCCTGTTCATGGCGAGGTGTACTCGATACAACATTATGTGATGAAGTTTGTCAGTGACTTGTGGCAGGTCGGTGGTTTTCTCTGGTTTCCTCCACCAATAAAACTGACTGCCACGATATAGCTGAAATATTGTTGAAAGTGGCATTAAAACCTAAACTGATTCCATGTAGAATCTGATAACATACAATTTTGATCTCTTTGACATAATTAAGTTTTGATTGTACATTGTATATAAGTTTCAGTTGAAAATGAATCGCTGTATTCATGGTTGTCAAGACAATGCAGTTGTTTACGATATATGTAAAATTTAAAAAAAAACAAAAAACAATGGATGATAGAGTTTATGTGAATTGAATGTCTGAGGTGATTTAATATGTTATATATGCTTATGAATATTAATTATGGATATTTGTTAATGTTGTTATGCCAACGTTTCTGCAATATGTGTATAAATTTATTTATTTTTGCAATTTGTTCGCTTGTTTGTTTCATCCATGTTTTTAATTTGTTATAATACTTTTCTTCTTAAAAATATATGTTATCAATGAAAATACATAATTTTACTTGTATATTAAATTGCACTTCATTTTCCTCACTTTATCACATTTCTTTCTATTTCTAAACAGAAAAAAAAAATAGAAATTTAACAAAGAAATGTCACTTTTACCATTTTTGTATTAGAATCAAGATTTATATGCAATATATTCTATATGTATGTCAGTTGATGTGTTTGTGTGAAAATTTTGCAAAAAATAAGTTTTGCTTGTTACTATAGTAACAATATTAATAGTTCTCCAAAAAAAAACATTATAAAGATTGTTTTAATAAAATTTAATGGAAGATAAATCCGTGTGATTTAAAATGTTTTAGAAAATTAAGGAAATAGAACATACTAACTACAGGAATTACTTTTTTCAGTTGTTTAACTGATTTCAGCTCTTTTCCTCTGAAATGGGTTTTTTTTCCGAAAGTTACTGGACACAGTCAGAACAGGTTAAAAATGACCACTTTGAAAGGAGGTATAGATGGTTTCATCTGTTTTTCATTGATTTCAGTTATTTTATTTTCTTACCAGGATCATACCTGTATCAAGTCCCAGAAATCTCTATGCATATGGTTGTCAGTACAATACATGTATTTTCATTTTTTCTTCTTTATGATTTATTATTTTTAAATACCTTACCTACACTGTTAGAAAAGATTATGTTCTGTGAAAAAAAACTTTATGACAATAGACCTTTTGCACATTTCCGCCTTTGATTCTAAAATTATAGGTTTTACAGCAGTTATTTCCCTTTAAGACAGGCAAAAAGGGTCCCCCCCTTTTTTTTTCACATGTAATGTTCAATGGAAATAAAATATATTTTTTCCCATGATCTGTTTCAAAATTTGATTGTTGTAGCAACTTGTATATTTTATCTTTGCTATACAATTATCCTCTGATTTTGTACAAAGTTCAAATATCTACAAATTATGATAAAAATATTCTTAAATTTGTAGTCCTTTACATTGCTCTTACTAGACTGGATACCATGTTGCCCATCAGTAAGGGAAATTACTGGCATAAAAATGGTATAAAAACATATAATTTTAGAATCAAATCAGGAATATACAAAGGTCTAATTATAGCATGACAAAATAATATTTGTCTTTGGAACACTAGATCCTAAACCAGAATGGCATACCTGCTGTATTTGTCTCATTTAGTAAAACTAATGTTATGTTCACAGATATTTTTTCCTTAATTCAATAATAGTCGTGCCTTCTACAAGAGGACTGTTCTAACTTCTATGTTCTTGCATATCTATCTTATGTTGACAAACTTTGTACATGGACTTAGGAAATAGGAAATATATATTATGTTAATTTATACTTAGAAATCCTATCTGTAAAAAAAGACATGTCCTATAATTATTTATTACAAGCTTAGGTTTGATGTGATCTTACAATACCATAGAAAATATTTAATTTTGAAACAACTAAAATGTGCAACCCTGTTATCCATACAAGGCTTGATTGGAGTTGTGTGATCGTTAGATAACACGGAAGATAACTATTATTACAGGGGCGGATCCAGGGGGGGGCGCACCGGAAAAAACTAGATTTTTTTGGCGTAAAATCGTGATTTTTCACACGAAATACCCCAAAAATGTTCGCTCCGCTCGGCGCAATTTTTTTAAGTACGCACCCCCTAACTTGAAATCCTGGATCCGCCCCTGTATTAGCCAATGAAAATTTATAACCTCGTTAAGACATACAGAGCTTGGTTGAGGTCGTGTTATCATATGTGATCGTGTGATAGTAAGGAAAAGGCTATTATTGGAAAAATGAAATGTACAATTCTATTAGTCATATGGAGCTTGATTGTGGTGATGACAAGCAACTTGGTTTTTGGACATATTAATTGCACACCTGAAATTTTTATTTTGTAGCCTTCAGGGTAGCAAAGCAGTCTTAAACAATTTTTTGTTGGTGCAATTAAAATGTGGAATGTTTATCTAAGAAACAAATGATTAGTTTTATTAGTTTATTATCCTTGTTATTTATGTTTTTTTGATTTTTTGAATCTCTTTAGTTATAAAATTGAAATTTTAATTAAAATGAGAAATCCATAATTATATACCTTACAATTTGTTCTTGTTTTATTTCTTATTTCACCTTAATTTCACTCTTGGGATGAAGATTGTGTATTTAAGCCTCTCCCCCATCTTATCGAGCAAATCACTTTTACATTGTCATTTTGATTATCCTTCAATAATCAGTACTGAGTGCATAAATGCTGTTACATAATGGAGTGACATGTTTAATGTACATACAGACTCTTGCTTCACTGATCTAGCTAGCACTTAGTTAGATATAATAACCAGACTTTGGAGACAATCTTATCTTCACTGATCTACTTAGTTAGATATAATAACCAGACTTAGGAGACAATCTTATCTTCACTGATCTACTTAGTTAGATATAATAACCAGACTTTGGAGACAATCTTATCTTTACTGATCTAGCTAGCACTTAGTTAGATATAATAACCAGACTTTGGAGACAATCTTATCTTCACTGATCTAGCTAGCACTTAGTTAGCTATAATAACCAGACTTTGGAGACAATCTTATCTTCACTGATCTAGCTAGCACTTAGTTAGATATAATAACCAGACTTTGGAGACAATCTTATCTTCACTGATCTAGCTAGCACTTAGTTAGATATAATAACCAGACTTTGGAGACAATCTTATCGTCACTGATCTACTTAGTTAGATATAATAACCAGACTTTGGAGACAATCTTATCTTCACTGATCTAGCTAGCACTTAGTTAGCTATAATAACCAGACTTTGGAGACAATCTTATCGTCACTGATCTACTTAGTTAGATATAATAACCAGACTTTGGAGACAATCTTATCTTCACTGATCTACTTAGTTAGATATAATAACCAGACTTTGGAGACAATCTTATCTTCACTGATCTAGCTAGCACTTAGTTAGATATAATAACCAGACTTAGGAGACAATCTTATCGTCACTGATCTACTTAGTTAGATATAATAACCAGACTTTGGAGACAATCTTATCTTCACTGATCTACTTAGTTAGATATAATAACCAGACTTTGGAGACAATCTTATCTTCACTGATCTAGCTAGCACTTAGTTAGCTATAATAACCAGACTTTGGAGACAATCTTATCTTCACTGATCTAGCTAGCACTTAGTTAGATATAATAACCAGACTTAGGAGACAATCTTATCTTCACTGATCTAGCTAGCACTTAGTTAGCTATAATAACCAGACTTTGGAGACAATCTTATCTTCACTGATCTAGCTAGCACTTAGTTAGCTATAATAACCAGACTTTGGAGACAATCTTATCTTCACTGATCTAGCTAGCACTTAGTTAGATATAATAACCAGACTTTGGAGACAATCTTATCTTCACTGATCTAGCTAGCACTTAGTTAGATATAATAACCAGACTTTGGAGACAATCTTATCTTCACTGATCTAGCTAGCACTTAGTTAGCTATAATAACCAGACTTTGGAGACAATCTTATCTTCACTGATCTAGCTAGCACTTAGTTAGATATAATAACCAGACTTAGGAGACAATCTTATCTTCACTGATCTAGCTAGCACTTAGTTAGCTATAATAACCAGACTTTGGAGACAATCTTATCTTCACTGATCTAGCTAGCACTTAGTTAGATATAATAACCAGACTTAGGAGACAATCTTATCTTCACTGATCTAGCTAGCACTTAGTTAGCTATAATAACCAGACTTTGGAGACAATCTTATCTTCACTGATCTAGCTAGCACTTAGTTAGCTATAATAACCAGACTTTGGAGACAATCTTATCTTCACTGATCTAGCTAGCACTTAGTTAGATATAATAACCAGACTTTGGAGACAATCTTATCTTCACTGATCTAGCTAGCACTTAGTTAGCTATAATAACCAGACTTTGGAGACAATCTTATTAAAGTTAAAGGTAATGAATTAACTCTTACCATATAACATGAGGACAAGCTTTTCTAATAATATTTGACTAAAATTGTATTCTCATTTATTGCTAAATTACAGACATCTTTGTTCATATTGCATCCCTAAAACTTGATTATGACACACCCTCCTTCTTTCACCTTATAATACAAGTCCTTTCTAATGTAAAGATGTCTTTTGAACTGTGTTACTTCTTGAGCCAGGAGAGCTCTTGTTCTAGTAACGGTGACACTGAATCATCAAGTAGTGGTGACGAGTACGCTGCAGCAAACGCTGATGCTGAGACTTGTAATGGTTGTTCACACCCAACACAGCACCGACCATCATCAACAGGTTCACACCCAGTACAGGGAACGTCATCTTTGTCTGTTACTGGACAATTCTGTGGTATGTTACAACCAATGGCTAAACATAAAGAATAAATATACTAGTTAAATCACACGTAGCACAAGTACGAAAACTCTTACCAAAATCATGCAAATGTTCAACACCACTTTCAACAATATTTCAGTTATTTTGTGGCAGTCCGTTTTATTGATGGAGGAAACCGGAGAAACCCGATCTGCTGCAGGTCCACTGACAAACTTTATTACATAATGTTGTATCGAGTACACCTCGCCATTAGCGGGATTCGAACTCACAACTTTAGTGGAGATAGGCATTGATTGTATAGGAAATTATAATCCCAACTATCATGCGACCACGACGAACCCTTAAAATAATACGAAGTGAGGGTTTTAAAGATAACATACACGGGTTATTGCAATTTTAAAGATAACATACACGGGTTATTGCAATTTTAAAGATAACATACACGGGTTATTGCAGTTTTAAAGATAACATACACGGGTTATTGCAGTTTTAAAGATAACATACACGGGTTATTGTAAGATAACAACACATGCCTTGGTATTAAATATATAGATGCAGTTTTGGACCATTGCTTATGTTGGCTATCAGCCAGGATGTTTTGTTCTTTTGACATCCTTTTGTGTTTTCGTAGAAACTCGAATTTTATTCTTATTAAATCATCGGTGTTGTTCTACAGTACCGTGGCAAAAGTACAACACATGTATTATCATTATATTTGGTTCCATAAAACTAGTTTAACGCCGCCACTTTTTTTCATTGAAGTGCCTAGCTAAGCCAGAAAAGTGAGCGGTCAATTGGTATCGATTTTGCCTCTCTCTACGATTTTTCTATTGGATTTTGCCGGGACTGTTCCGACAGGGTGGTCATTTTTGTTTTCCATTTTATTATCAAAAGGTTACATGGTTTTCTGATCGTGATTTAGTAAAATAAAAATTGGCCACTTTCCAAATCATTAGTGTCAGTGAAGCCTAACAATTCTTGTGATATTTCCGTTTACACTCATGGGTTAAAAGTATTTCCACACTTTTAAAGATATTTCCCTATATATTTCATATTAAACCACTTATTTTCAACACATTCTCCTGAAGTCATTCCTTGTCTGATTTTCATGAAATTTTCAGCATTAAACCCAAAAATAAATATAATTTCTTCTTCTTATAATGTTCATAAAATTTTATTTATACTTTTCCTTATGACTTGATTTAAACACAAAGTTAGATTTTTTTCATCAAATCTTGCTATATGATCATAGACAATTGTGACGTCGAGAATTTATGTTTATGTTTAAATCATAAATGCTTGTAGAAAAAGTTCCAAAAAATTAAATGAAAATATGTAGACAAACTCCAATCAATTCTGCTTTTAAAGGTGAAAATTTCTAGAAAATCTGATAAGGAATGACTTCAGGAGAATGTTTTGAAAATAAGTGGTTTTATATGAAATATATAGGGAAATATCTTCAGTGTGGAAATACTTTTGACCCGTGAATGTATATCCAAGGACGTATATCGTACCATGTAAATATATTTAGAATATTTATTTAATCGTACTTCCTTATATGAAAATACACATTTTACATCAATATAACTATTGACAAAAATTTAAAGCACAGGCGGTTTGAATTAAACGGATTTCAAAGTTGATATGATGAAGGTCACACCTTGGTATTGTTTGAATTTTAACTTTTGTATGACAAAGAGATCTAGAGACATGGGCTCTATAATTTATACAATACAATACAATTCTCAATCAATTTAAGTTTTATTTTCTTTTAATTGTTTTTTTATTACTTACGTGGTGGCTTCACTGTAATTAAAAATAAATAAAATGTCAGTTTAAATGTATAATCAAAATTTAAATTTAATAATTAAAAAAGACACACATGTACCATATAGAAATAGAAATCGAAATAAGTTTATTAACCAAATCAGGACCCCAGGAGGGTATATACAAATAACAATTATGATTGATACACAACAACAATATATCAAACTAAATATTCGCGGTGAAATATCAATAATTGTGGTGCAGGCACACTCGGGCAGGAAAAGAGATATATGCACATAAACGTACATACACTTACTCATATATATATGAGGGGAGGGAGGGGGGTGGGGTTAGAGAGAGAACATATACATATATCAGATGATTCATCACCAATCTGCAAGAGACACCTTGAGTCGATGCTAAAAGGAATAAAGTCCTACTTGTGTCCCGTGCATATTGGCCATGTTGAATATATAATATAAGCATACATCAAATGCACCTATACAATACACACAATATAAACTCAAAGCAAAGATGCTTAGCTTACTACCCGTACCTCACATGTGATATACATAAACATAAAACAAAGATGCTTAATTTCACCAAACCCCTGACCAGGGCCGGATTATGACATTTTGGGGCCCCTAGGCTAATGAAATAATAGGGCCCTCACCCTCCAACTCGCCCGCACTCGTCTTGAATTTTGTTTACTCGTATATTTTAGCGACATTTACATAACTTGAAGTAAACTTATTGCAAATTCTATAAATAAATTAGAATAAGGGCCCCCAAGCTTGAGGGACCCTAGGCTACAGCATATACTAGTCTATAGGATAATCCGGCTCTGCACCTGATGTATCTAAAATCAATGTTCTATGGTATTATAGGGTAAAGGCCGATAGGTACATGTACTTAGAAAGTTCCCGAGAGATTAGTACATAATATATATAGTATGAAATACACTTTTCACATTAAATTCCAAGTGCCACATAATTCTACTGATATTAAAAATGACACCATGACATTTACTTGAAATGTTCAAGCGATAAATAATATTGTTTTTTTCTTCTTTTGAAAATCATTTGACCTTTTAGTACTTAAAGTGTTTGAAAAGTAAATAGTATATAATACATTCATTTGTATGTTTATATATATTTTAATTATTTCATTGGATAATCAATATTGGTTTCACAGGGCAACTTCAATGGTGCTTGGAATTTGATATATTTCTTAACAACAATATGATATTTTTATTCAAAATGCTTGTTACATTCTTACGTCAAAAGCCCAAGCTACTTTTGAAGTATTTCATATTAATATTAGAAGAATTTGAAGATATATTGCATCACGCATTGTTGAATAAACTATATCTTGTGTTAAAAAACAAATGTTTAAAGTTTCCCTTTTCAAATTGAAAAACCAAGTATTAGCGATTCGTTGTCATATTACTTATATAATTTCCATAATGATTTGCTCACGGCGAGGTGCACTCGATACAACATTATATGATAAAGTTTGTCAGTGACTTGCGACAGGTCAGTGGTTTTCTCCGGGTACTCCGGTTTCCTCCACCAATAAACCTGACCTCCACGAAATAACTGAAATATTGTTGAAAGTGGCGTTAAACACCATAATACTATCCATAATGATTTTTATTATACTTACTCTTCCTGGTACATTTTACTAAAAATGAAAAAAATGAAAAAAATAAAAAAAATATGACTCATTGTAACATAATTATCTGGGTTTGTCCTGATATCCTACCTCATTGTGTTGAAGTAGACGGAAAAACGAACGAATTTAGTTCGAATATTTGAGGTACTCAGATTAAGTTAAAGTCTACTAGAAACAGAACACATTGATAAAAAACAAATTAGACATGTTTAAAGTTTCCCTTTTCAAATTGAAAAACCAAGTATTAGCGATTCGTTGTCATATTACTTATATAATTTCCATAATGATTTGCACATGGCGAGGTGCACTCGATACAACATTATTTGATAAAGTTTGTCAGTGAAATGTTTATTCTACATCGAATAATCGAAGGAAACAGATGTTCAAAGTTCGAGATTACGAGTTCCGACTGAAATACCTGTACATTTGAATAATTTTATGACTTATCACCGGGTTTGTAACTAGATTAACACGACGGGTGCCACTGGTGGAGCAGGAACCGCTTATCCTTCCGGAGCACCTGAGTTCACCCCCGGTTGTTAGTGGGGTTCGTGTTACTCGATCTTTAGTCTGTCCTTTTTTATTACCCCTTTGGTATCTTCAAAGTCTTCTTAAAAACATCTATGTAATTTTTGTTTGTTTGTAAATAATTATGAATTCTCCCTTATAAAGCTCGACTGGAGTTTGGTTGATCGTGGGTTCGAGCCACGCGATCGGGTCAACCCAAAGACTATAAGATTGGACTTCCAACTTGAGTGGCTATATGCCTTATTTGTCTTCTCTTAATTTTCATAAACAATTTTTGATTGTTTTTTTATTTGTGTATTTTCAATTATTTCATATAGAATCCATAAGTTAACTAAATGTGGTTTATTCCTACATGGACGTTAAACACCAATCAATCAATCAATCAATCAATCAATCAATCAATCAATCAATCAATCAATCAATCAATCAATCAATCAATCAATCAATCAATCAATCAATCAATCAATCAATCAATCAATCAATCAATCAATCAATCAATCAATCAGCAAAATGTATGAACTAAGCCAGGGAGACAAAACCTCTTATGAGTCATATAATTAGCAACATCATATACACTCCCCATCATTCGTGCTTCCTCCCTACACGCAAAACATGAAGAAGAAAAAAGAATCACATCCCTCCTTTTCCACCTCAATACCATCTCTCTGATATTTATTATTACTTCGTTTAAATGTGAACATATATAAAATATGTTTGTTAATTGTCATGGCCAACCCCAAAATGGATCTTGGTAATACATTTATGTAAATGTAACATGGAAAGTCATTAATTATATGTACTTACAACTAAATCCTGGAACTGAAATTAAAAATAAATCACATGAAGTACAAATAAACAAGGGGAAATATAACTGACTGCTAACTAAGCAAAGCAAGTTTTTCAAAACTGTCAAACAAACAAAAAGAAGATCATTTGGATTCGAAACAAATCCTTATTCACCTTGGTTAAGAAAAGTATGATTACCAAATCGAAGAATAGACAATGCATATGGGCAAAAGAAAAACGACAGACAATGATCTGCAAAACACTACACAGAAAATTAAGGATCGAGAAACAAGAACCCTGTTAAACAGCGGGGTGATTTCGGGTGCCCCTGAAGGGTAAATTATATACCGGTAATAATTCATTTGAGCTTCCATTCTATATTATATGCAGCTGTTTCGTCAATTTGTGCTAAAAACAAGTGGGGGGAGGGGGGATATTGCTTTGTTTCCCACTTTTCAACTGCCTTCCTTGACCCCGGCTCATACGCAGCTGTTTCTCAAATGGGATAAACCCCTACCCCTTTTTTAACATGTACAGACAACTTGTGTCAGCTCATAAAGAAAAACATATTGTTTGTAGTGGCCCATTGCAAAGTAAAAATATCCCTCAACTCTATTCCATTCTCTTATTTACTTGTGGCAGTCAAGACATTCGTTGATTGTAAAATAATTGTGCCTCATTTTTTTTGTTCTTTCATGGTGACATTGTTCTTTTTTTCTCTCTTTTTTTAGACATACCTGAAATGCTACAGATGATGCAAAACAACAATCAACCAATCAATCAATACTCACCTACATATGGTATTGGTTTCATCAAAGCAGGGCAACAAATTGAACACATGGTTGGGGGGTGGTTGTATTTCCCTGAAAAAAAAATATAGTAATATTTAATATAATGCACACTGTGCGATTCTGATATAACCTTTACCAGTTACTCTCATGGCCAAAAGAATTTCGAATTTACGTCGGTTTTTGTTTCGACTTTTCACTTTTTCGCGCTTACAGGATTAATAATATTCCGACTTTTCGCTGTTTTGTCGTAATTAGTATCCAGGACGAAAAGTCGAATATGTCCGCATACGGTTTCCATATTGAACACTATAAATTGTGTTAGCGTTTATTATGAAAGAAAGAAAAAAACGTTTTGTATCCCAACCCGACAAAAAAAAACCAAAACAAGCAAACAAAACAAAACAAAACAAAACGAAACGAATGGTTGAAACGACAACAGATATACTGAAACTAACGTATATTTGTATTTATATCGTTTGAAAAGTAAGCGGGAAATATACCAGATCAAATGTATACTAGTAAGATCAGAAGAATTACATAATTTTATTTACTTACTGAATGGGGTTTCATAAACCCATGTAACCTTCCCATGTACATCTGCTTCCTTTACACACTGGTATTCGTTACCCTTACGACTGTAAGCAACAAAGAATCAAATTAAATAACAATAATGTCGAATATTGAGATGGCTAAACGATTACAACAGGGAGCTTTATTAACTCTTTCCTTTTTAAATTTGTGTTGATGATAATTTAGACGATTTAAAAAAATAGTAATTTGGAACCTGTGATTATTGGCGATATAACAATAGATGTCTTACTTCAGGTTGATGACATATTTTGGGCTAAAATGTATTTTTCAATCTTGGAATGTTGAAATTTACACGTTAATACTAATAAAGCAAAACATGGTATTTTAGTTATTCCAAAGGAAAGCCATTCATTACAACTATAATGGTAACATGATAAATCCTTCTAATCCTCATTTTAATTAGGAATCAGTCTTTTATATGCAAGGAGCGTAACACTCTCCAAGCACCTTCATTTCATTTCTTACCGTAAAAGAGTAAATGGACCACTTCTCTCGTAGCATTCCTGAATTTCCTTCTTTTTCCCTTGACAACGAATCAACGACGAAGAATTCTTGCATGAAAACTCGAAACTTCCCAGCTGACTTTTGTACTTTCCGCTCACTTGAACAGAACACGGAAAAGTGCACAAGCTTTCAACTGAAATTAAACACAATCATAATTGTTCTTACATCATCGATATTCTGTTTTGTATCAGCTTATGTTATTTGTGTTGTCTGATTGCATTACTTCATGTTTTTACTTCCGTGTTGTGCTGTCTGCTACGATTTCTGCGTAAAAACGATGTTCGTTTCATCTTATTCCATTTGTTTTGTAGGGACGGGTGTCAGTAGTGGTACAGGAACTGCCTACCCTCCCGAAGCACCTGAATTCACTGCCGCATTTTTTTGTGGAGTTCGTGTAGCTCAATCATATGGTTTTTTTATGTTGTTTTCTGTAGATCATTGTTTATCTTTTTGTCTTTTACCTTTAGGCCATAATATTGTCTGTCTTTAGAATTACGGCTTCTGATTACTCCTTTGGTATCTTCAGCTATTTGTGTTTGTAATGTTGTTTCTTTTTGTAATCAGTTAATCCATAAATTTTATATAATATATAGCAGGATACTCTGTGTTCATCTTTGTGTTCAAGCTTAAAGATACCAAGGGGGAATCAGAAGCCGTAAATCGAAGAACAGATAATAAACGAACCCACTAAAACCGGGAGTGAACTCATGTGCTCCGGAAGGTTAACAAATCATTAAATGAAAGCAATACAGCAGTTGGTTTTCATGAAGAGTCTTGTTCATCTACTTTGTGTTTGTTCCCTTTGTATCATCTGTATCAGGGTCGTCCCAATACAAACACGAACATTAATCGATTAAACAAAAAAGTGAAAACACCATCCTAGTAGGTCAACATTTCTATGACCACTAGTATCCACGAATACTTGACTAAATAAACAACGTATTTGATTGTTCTTTGTTTTTTGTTTGTCAAAGGCTCGCAGACACATAGTAACATAGAAACTTTGTCAAGTAGGCGCCCGGACCTCTTAGCCTGTCGACCCTGTGGACTCGTATTCGCTCACGCGTGGGGTTTGAAAGATCACCAGATACGTGGATGTCCCGTCGACGAACCTCTCGCCAAGAGATGCAAGAGAGAAGACGATGGGGTAGAAGGCACCTACGGCTGCGAACTGGAATGTTACCTTAAAGATCTGCCGGCGACCGTGTGTTGCGCCGATCAACTCCCCGCCTGAGTAGAGAGCCGAGCCCAGAGTTTCGTCGTCAACACTGACTCTTGCGATCGAGAAGGGACACACTGGGTGGCATTTCATTTCCCAAAAGAAGGACCCGCCGAATTTTTCGATTCGTTCGGACGAGCACCGGAAACGTATCACCGTCGCTTCCGAAACGTGCTGATCGCCAACGGACCGGAATACAAGCTCAACACAGTTCGAGTTCAACCCGAGGACGGCGACACCTGTGGACTCTATTGCGTTCACTTCGTCAAATACAGATATAGGAACTTTACTCTGGAAGATATCGTGAATGAATTCTCCGCTCGAGACCCAAAGACGATCGAAGCCGAATTGAAAGACACTTACAAATGAATTTGTGTACAACATATAGTGAATAAAAAGAATTTAATTTGAATTTTCGTTATTGTTCACGCCTTAAATCACTCCTCCCCTACTCAATATTCCCCATTTCGAATTTTCGTTCTTTTGATACCTACCTGTTTGTGTGGGATAAAATATTGCCAGCGGCTACTGTCGTGGGCCCGTCCGGGGTACATCTGTCTTCCGAGCGTCGCGATGGGTTGTCGATCTATCGGATTCTTGAACAGGACCAGGTAGTGACAATTTCTCCTCTGTGTGGGATCTTTGCCAAAGTACATGTTTGGTTCAGAGCGATTACGGACAAGTTTCGGTGATGACTTCCCTCGGTAAAGAGATCGTTGATTCTCGGGTCCTTTGCCGCGGTCGACATCAGGTCGTCCAAGACTATCACGTTTCGTATTCGGGGACCGAAGAAGTTGTCGCTGTCCAGGTCCATCAGGATGCCTCGACGAAATTCTACTCGTGGGAATACGGTCTTTCGGATGACGTCGTAGAGGGGTTGCCATCTCTTGTACAACCAGACGATTCTCTGCGGTGGTGGCATCATCTTGGTCCGACAGTTTTGTAGCAGCGTTTAAACGAAATAAGTCTTTCCGTAGCCGGTCGATCCCGTAATATTTGCCGTGAACGGATGTTGGAAACGAAACTCGTTCTCTACTTCATTGGTGGCGGTGGCGGATGGCGGCGGCCCCGCACGTTCATCGTCAATACGGACATGTGCGACCGTGGTGGAAGTCACTGGGTGGCGATCTACTGTATTGTTAGTATAGGTGGGTTTTATTTACTTTGATTAAACGGATAAGAATTTTATTGCATTCCTATTATCTAATTATAAATACTTTGTTTGTTTACAATATGTAATTTTGTTTGAACAGGTGAATTGGTTTGTCTTGATCCATTATTGAATTTAATATTGGTGTTTAACAAAACAGTCTTGACGTATTTATGGTTAGTATGTCTTTCCAGAATGGTTTGTGGTATTGAGATGATCGACACGTCAAATGTACATACAATGTATGTACAATCGCTGCATTGGATTTATATAAAATGGAACCTGATGTACATAGAAGTCTTTACATCTAATTATAAATACTTTGTTTACCTATTTACAATATGATTGTCGGGTAAACATCAGATAACAGATTAAACGGATAAGAATTGTATCGCATTCGTATTATCTAATTATAAATACGTTTGTTTACAATATGTAATTGTGTTTGAACAGGTGAATTGGTTTGTCTTGACCCATTAGAGATAGAGGGTACAATATATCGGGTGTTTTATATTTACCGTATCTATTGAATTTAATATTGGTGTTTTACAAAACAGTCTTGACGTATTTATGGTTAGTATGTCTTTCCAGAATGGTTTGTGCCATTGTAATGATGGACAGGTCAAATGTACATATGTACAATCGCTGCATTGGATTTATATAAAATGGATGTAAGTCTTTACATGGTTCAATTATATGATTACGTTTCCGTTTTGTAAGTTTGTGGATGAATTGTATTCACAACACATTAATGTAACTATCGGAATAGTGTTAAAGTTTGATTGGATTGGTGCGATTGGATAATAATGAAGCACGATTCGATCGTTGTTACAATATGTATTATCTAATTATAAATACTTTGTTTGTTTACAATATGATTGTCGGGTAAACATCAGATAACAGATTAGCACTGGTGGTTTTTATTTACTTTGATTAAACGGATAAGAATCTTATCGCATTCATATTATCTAATTATAAATACTTTTTTACCTAGGGTTAGGGTTAATTATAAATACTTTTTTTACATAGGGTTAGGGTAGAGGTTAGGGTTAGGGTTACTGTTACGACGTGGTTATGCAATCGGTCCCCCATAGGATCTTTATAAATCCTCACACTATACTACTGTAATCAGGTCCGTAAATCGAAGAACAGACAACACAATGGCCAAAAGTGCAGGAAACCACTATTCTATTATGGGAATAAACAAAAAATGATAGAATATGCATGTATATATAAATCTACAGCAAAGTATTTACTAACCTGAATCAATGCAGAAAAGCAACATTACCACTAAATTCCACAGGAAATAAATATCCATGTCAACAGAGAACGGTTGTCAACTTTAAGACTAAGTATAATAACTTTATATATAATTACATCATAAAGGTCAAAAATAAATTATACAAGGTTGTCACGTTAATTAAACAATAAAGGTCTCTGTAAGTAAGAAGTATTAATTAGTTTAATTAACAAATTATTCGTAAACTAATAATGTCTTACATACTTTTTTAATAAGATTTAACAAACAACACCTGTATTGAATATCAAAATTGTTCTTTTCAAATGACGCCCAGTACCAGGAAAACCAAGTCAGGGTCATTACGGTTTTCACAGTTTTCCGGTTGTTGACTGATTTTGTCTGTTTATATACTTATGAGTTTTGACTTTCCCTTTGTAAGATTGTTCGGAGTTCGGTAATTTTGTTAATATGAGACAGGCAACCTGTTTGAAGGATGAAGTCCTAAAATTTCAATAATACGGACGTCGCGCAAGATGTTGGTACCACGTCGTAATACTTGTGCATACGGATGCATACGCGTTTGATAAACTATCATATTCTCATAAACCAGTAAGTGGTATATATCAAATTAAAGAGTTAGTTCCAAAGATTGTTCTTTAATAACAATTTTCGCCGATATATCAATAATTTCTCAGTGAGTAAGTAAGAAAAACGCTCAAAGGGCATTTTTAACGCTGTAGACGCGTAACACAATTACGGATCAGTTCTGGTATTTCGAACCCCCCAAAAAAGTGGTGAACTGGAAAATCACCAGATTTGAACAACTACGTCATATGATCACCAGTTATTGCTACGTCTTGAAATAAATGACGTCATTAGCGTACTTTGGTGAGAATTGCCACAACAGGAAGCCGCAAAAGTCTGTAGACGCTCGTAAAAAATATCATAATTGATCTGGTGAGTAGACGTAAATATGAAAAAAACACGCAAAGATCAAAATAATTTAATTCGATTTCAGCATCATTCTTTTCTTTGACTAATATTCTACACATTTCAAGGCGTTACAATAGAAATGGATTAATTTGTTAATGCTAATCACGTTAATCCAAGATCAACCGAAGATGTCACAAAACGTTGTACGACGTTTTCAAAAGATTCAAACACGATCAAATCTGATTACTTTTTAAATGCTTCGATGCTTTCGGAAAAAATCTACCCACCATGTATATTCTACTAGTATGCCTCACGACATGAAAACAAAATCAAGCGATAATATATATAATTCTTTCCGCAATACTCCATTCTATTTTATGGAGCCTCATATCACATTCAGAAAATGTTGCTGTTTTTCGGTATTCGGATTCTTTGATACGACTTTTGAAAGATTTTATTGTCTAGCTTTAAATAAAAAATTTAAAAATTTTGCTCATATTTGAAATGTGCAATTTGTCATGATCTTGATCGTACATCAAGAAATTTATTTTCCCTTACTGCAGCTTTGTACTTCAGTTTTTAAGATTTCGCAGTAAAATGTCACACTTTGTAGAAATGGCACAAGTTCATGTTTGATTTTCATCAGATTCAATTTTTACGCTCAGGCGATTGCAACATCGCGTTTTTTTTCAATTAGATTAATAAACATATTCAAAATGTGCATTTTCCTGGAATTCTTTTGAGTATTTGATTTAATCGATACCTTTTGAAATAACGAAATGTTCCGAAATTCGCTATTTCGTTGTCAAATGTCACAAGGCCAAAAAACAACGTCGTGGCTTGAAATGTGACGTTATGAAGAAAACGTTGCTTTTAAGATTTTTTTTTCAAAACGTTTCTGTTTGTGTTCATGCTTTAAACGACACGACATGCATGTTTCTATGTATAAAGTTCTATGGCTTAAATTGAAGGCTAAATTAAGTGTGTAATACGAAATAAGAATGTGCACATCAATTTCAAATATTTCAGACAAAAAAGGTAACTGATATAATGGAAACAATAACAGCTGCTGAACGAATAAAGCAGAATAAACTGCGAAAGATTCAAATTTTAGCAGAACAGAAAAAAAATTGGAGGAAGAAAAAAATTGAAAATACAAAACCCACAGGTAAGAATCAAATTGTTCATGAAGAACTAGTTCAGTGCAACAACTACATTTAAAGAGATCGACCATTTAACTGCATGTGAAGGGAATCTGATACTAAATTTTGAAGAAAAAATATTTTAATTAGGAAGAAATAAAATAAATATTTTGTTTTGGGACTTCGATTAAATATTTAAATTGCATTAAAGTATACTCATTGTCCCCCCAAAAAAATAAAAAAAGAATAAGTGAAAGACAACCGAAGCGCGGGTCAAGACGGAGGCAAATAGATTGACAAAGACAAACCCGGGAACAAGAAAGACACGCGACAAAAAAAAACAACAAAAAAACAAACAAAACCAGAAACACAACACAAAAAACTAAAAATAAATTAGAAAAAAGGACCCTGAAAAAACTGTGGCGACTTCAAGTTCTCCTGAAGTGTATGCAGGCCCTGCTTCTTGTATTGGAATCTTGTAGCCGTCAATCAAAAAATTGATAATTTATAACTTGTGAAGGGATGACCTCAATCGTGGGGCATATTACGTTTGCTGTTCTTTTAAAACATTTGTTAAAATAAACTTGCATATGCCATTACAACACTGGCCTTTTATTTTTCTCATTTAAAAATGAAAAAAAACTTACCATAGAACCCGATGTTTTATCTTAATAAATTAAATCGATATACATGTAATAGAAAATAAATAGGTTAAGCATAAATGTTTTCTTCCAGATAAATGTAATTTCAAACAAGTATCAAATGCAACGTTACGGAAACGGAAACAAAGAGAAACCGAAGCGAAGAAACCCGCAGGAAATAAAGAAAGAAAACAAAAAGAAAGAGCAAAAAAGAGAGAAACCAAATTGATTATCCAAGAGAGGAAAACCTTGAAAAGAGAACGCCAAAAACGCTGGCGTGAGAATAAAAAAAAATGAAGATGCAGTAACTGTTTCAAACGATTTAGAATTTCCAAATCGCATGTCCAAATGTAGACTTTTGCAGAAACTTAAATCGTGCTTACCACAAACTCCAAATAAGCGTGCGTCTGCTATTGCCGCTTATTTGAAGACAAAATCGCCGACTATACAAATTCTTGAGGAAAAAAAAATAATATCGACTCCCGAAGATAAATTGGCATCAACTGTTGTTGAAAACATGAAGGAAACTATCAAAAAGGCAAAACATCGACGATCGGACGAAGCGAGAGCAGCGGTTAACTTAATTACAGCATCGGCAAGTGGCGAAAATATAGTGGAATCAAGGGCAAAAAAATCTTTAGCGCGGGTGCTAGAAGTGTCTCAAAAAAGAATATCTAGGGCAACATACAAGAAAAAAATATTACACTCCGAGAGTGCACCGTACATATACACTAAACGTAAGACAAGGTGTGATGCGTTAAGTGATGACACTCAAAAACTAATGTATAATTTTTGGTGTTCCCCGGAAAATTCACATCCAACCGGAAACAAAAACGATGTGAAACGAGTTCGCTTAGGCCCCAAAAAATACTCATCACACCCAGTGCAAATTCTGGAAAAAACTCAAACGGAAGTGTTTCATGACTTTCAAAGTGCCTTTCCGAACATTAATGTTTCACAACGCGTGTTTGAGAGGTGTCAACCGTTCTTCGTTCGATCTGCCAACAAAAAAGATCGCGTTACATGTTGTTGCCGATATCATTTAGAAATAAAGTACGTTTTTAAATGTGTAATGGAAAACCGCAGAAAAATTAACCGTACTCGTGAAGAATCTAATCAATTAAAAATTTACAAAGATGTTTATGAAATTTGTAACGAGACTCTTTGTGCAAAAACTGATGAAGGTTTCCATCTTAAGACATGCATCAATAGAAATTGTAACGACTGTGGTGTGTCTAAGTTTTATACTGATCCCGATGAAACCAGTGTCAATTCATATTCCCTGGATGTAAACTAGAAGTGTTTCGAGTACATAGACATTAAAACGAAAACGGGTTTAAAGAAAAAAATGATGCTAGTTCAGAAAATAAGTAAACCAGGAGAAATGATTAGTTATTTCTTAAAATTATTAGACAAATTCCCGTCCCATATATTTAGGGCTAAGTGGCAAAATACGCAATTAAAGTCATTAGTTAAACATTTACCATTGAAACATTGTATAACTGTACATGACTTTTCGGAAAATTTCAAGTGCAAAGAACAGACGGAGATCCAGTCAGACTATTTTCAAAAACAAGAAGTGTCAATACATGTAACATTAATTTATAGACATGCTATGTTGAACGCGGACGGTGTGCAAAGTACGACCGATGATCCCCATGTCATTACGGAATATTTACATGTTATTTCAAACGACGAAAAACATGATCACCATTTTACTCACTATGTGCAAAATCAAATTGCAGAATATTTACGATCGATTTCTTGTGATGTAGATGTCATGCATGAATTTTGTGACGGATGTGCGAGTCAGTATAAAAGTCGTCACTGTCTCGGTGATTTATCGAACTCGTTTCGAGAATTTGGCTACAGAAAAATAGTCAGAAACTTTTTTGAAACAGCCCATGCGAAGGGTCCCCAGGACGCAGCCGGTGGTTTTTTGAAAAACCAAGCCGATTTAGCAGTGGTTAGAGGGAAAACATCAATTCAGTCAGCAAAGGATTTCTTTGATTTTTGTAATGAAAATCTCATCCAACCAAAGTCTGACGGCTGTAAGCGGAGGATTTTTAGATATATTGAAACTATTCCGCGAACCGAACCACGGCTTTATAAACCAATTCCAGCGATTCGGTCTATCCACCAAGCCGTCGCAATTCAAAAGGGCGATATATAAATAAGGTCTTTGTCATGCTACGCATGCGACCCGTGTCTTTTAGACTTGAGCATACAGTGCGAAAATCTCAAATTCATAGACAAGTTTGTCACATACAAAGTCATACCAGAAACAGTAAATGCTAACACATCTAGCTCGGATACAGACGACGCAGAAGACGAAAATGCACCATTATCCGATCTCATTAGTAAAAAGGCAATATTTGCGGTTTTGTGCGAGGACACACAGTACGATTTCTACCTGGTAAAAGCAAACTCTGAATCGTTTACGTTAAATCATGAAAAAACAGACAGTTGCGTCGTAAATTGGCACTAATACCAGCAGCCTCTGTGGTCTTTATTTGCGATGACGATGATATTGAAAACTCCAGCAGCGACGGGCTTTTAGTTAAGTTATTTGACTCTACCCGTCAATCTATAATTGACTGTATCAAAATGTGTGACTATGTTCGATGATTTACCTACATGTACTAGTATACCAATTAAATTGTTGAAATATGCGGTGGTCACTTTTAATACAATATATAGTTTTTGAGAAAAATATATTTGTATTTGTAAAAAAAATATCATGAACGTTATAAAGGTTAAATTACGTCTATGCCAATCAAGCGTAAAAAGCCTAAAAACGTATTTTTTTGACGTTACGCTCAGTGGTACCAACATCTTGCGCGACGTCACGATGATCCGTACACGTTAGCCTCACCGGACGCAATTACGAACAATTTCGATGATATTGACCGTGGCATTTGATAATAATTTATAAATTTGACCAAATTGATGAAGCTGATTGCATGTTCATATTTCAGATTAAACACCAATATTCCTTTTGAATCATAGCCCATATATTATTCAATGCATTGTTACGGGTTTTAACTTAGAACAGATTTTCATGACCCCGTTCTAGTCACTCTGTGACCTAGATCCGGACACAATTTCGAACGACATCATAATAACCTTTCTAGTGTAAATTATTTAATGACAACTGTTAAAATTGAAAGAGCATTCATTCATTTACGTCACATACTATTTGTATATAATACACATGACATAAAAACCTTTCCTTTATTCATACCATGAATGTGTGCCAGTTTGCATTCGGAATTCCTTGGACTCTTCAATGAATAAGGTACATCACGGATTTTGACATTTTGGGATAGATCAAGGTAAGGAAAATGTATTATATTGACTGTTTTTGTTTTAATTTCAATGTGTTCTACATATGCATAGAACCAGGAGATCATATTCTTTCCAATGGGGATCATTCACCAAATTTCTTTCGACAGACGTCGCTGTTGTTCCATAAGTGGTTAGCAGAACGTTTTAATCTCGAGGACGCTTGAATTGTTAACGTTGGGTACAAGGACACGTCAATTAAATGAATTTGTTGTGTTCCTATGTATTGTACATTATGGTTTTAATTTGTTGCCCGTTTACCCAGATTTTTATTATTGGTCATAAAGGGAAAACAAATTTCCCAGAACAAAAATTCTGCTTCAGAGTGCATTTTTTTTTTCAGTTACAAAAATGTAGCATCGAAATCTTTTTATAAGAGTTAAATACACCCTTTTCCCCTATAGTACTAATGTTCATGTAAGAAATGAAATGTGATACACGTATACACCGTTAGGAATTTAATTAATAACCTAATATACCTGTCGTTCTGTAGTCAACTGTTCAAGCGAAATGGTTTTAAGTATAAAATACAGTACTATTTTAAAAAAAAAAGAGAAGCGGCCCGTATTGAATATCCCGCAATAGGTGCAACTTCTTTTGTTTCAATAGTAGTTTATCTAACTTGTACAATAATGTTATAATTTATAAAATAAATAGTCGTGAGAACAGTTTTGTTTGAGAACGAGTTTACAGAATTTTCCTATTCATGTTATAAGGGCATTACATGAATAGGAAAATTCTGTATTTTTTTTAAATAGTACTGTATCTTATACTTAAAACCATTTCGCTTGAACAGTTGACTACAGAACGACAGGTATATTAGGTTATTAATTAAATTCCTAACGGTGTATACGTGTATCACATTTCATTTCTTACATGAACATTAGTACTATAGGGGAAAAGCAGTGGCGGATTTAGAGGGGGCGTGCGGGGCGTGCGCCCCCCCTAAAATTCGCAAAGCATATATTATTCAACGTTAATTAAGCAGTTCAATAAATAACTTTTCATGAATGGTTAACTCGTGACCTATAGTAAAATATTCCTACACATTGTAAATACACGTCGTGTGTGTTCGCTGATTCATATATGTATTCGCAGTTAGTAGTTCAAAGATTATTCCATTCTGATTGGTTCCGAGGTACCAGACATCAACTGTTTTCTCACGCTAATTAAACATTATTTCTTCAGTCAATTTTACAACTATAAGAAAAACAAATCTTTACAGATCAAAACATTTAGTAAACTTAAATCCTGATACTGACCCTGGGCAAGCAACTGGTAAACTTTATCACTTGCGTCTGCGAGTCGAGTGACCCTTTTTTGTAATTTACAAGGCTGGGCGCGAACCTACGCCGTATTGGTGATAGGCTTGTATGAGCTGTTAGATCCAACGACCTAACTCATTGAACCATCCGGGCCCCAGGAATGCGTTAAAACTAAACCAATAGTTATTTGAAGGGTTAAAATATCGTGATCGATCAGTCATGAGTTGAACAATTCGCGTCACGGTTGTTAAAGAAAATTTTTTTCTTCAGGTTCTTATAATCTGACAAAAAACATACTATTAACAATTATCCGACAAAATTAAGACTAAAAGTAAAGTTGTTTTTGGTCTGATAAAAATGGTGTGGTTGGTTTAAATAAATGTATGTAATTCCTCAAACCACCAGAGCTTAGGGGGGGTTTCGCCCCCATGGGCCCCCTACCAGGGCTCTGTCCAGACCCCTCTCATATTCACGCCCCCCCTAATCCCAAATCCTGGATCCGCCCCTGAAAAGGGTGTATTTAACTCTTATAAAAAGATTTCGATGCTACATTTTTGTAACTGAAAAAAAATGCACTCTGAAGCAGAATTTTTGTTCTGGGAAATTTGTTTTCCCTTTATGACCAATAATAAAAATCTGGGTAAAAGGGTAAAAAATCAAAACCATAATGTACAATACACAGGAACACAACAAATTCATTAATACCTTTAGGCAGTAATATAAAATTTTAAACAAAAAAACAGAAAAAGAACAAGTAATAATTAAAAAAAAATTGTATTAATGAACAAATGGACTATCTGTGTGTATAGACACCTTTTCAAGTAACATAGTTGGTACTTCATATCTTTGAAAGGGGAGTTTATTCAAAATAAATCCCAAAACGGCTAATGATTAAAAAAAAAATAATAATAATAAATTTATGTTTGTAATAAACAATCCAAAGGGAAGATATTTATGATTATTTTCCAAACTTTTCCAACAAAAAATATTCTTTATCTGTATGATATATCCAGTTTAAAGAAAGAAACAACTTAACTGACATTCCCTACAATATTTAACTCAGTAGTCCGTTAGGGGTTTTCGTGGACGTGATCGTTTGGTAGTTGGATTTACAACTACCTATGCAATCAGTACCTATCAACATTAATGTTATGAGTTCGAATCTCGCCCAGGCGATACAACATTATGTGATTAATTTTGCCAGCGACTTGTGGCAGGTACGTGGTTTTCTCTGTGCACTCCGTTTTCCTCCACCAATAAAACTGACCCCAACGATATAACTGAAATTTGTTGAAAGTGGTGTTAAGCACCAAACCCAGTAGTCCGTACGTTTCCAATCGTGTAGTTTACATTTTATCTATGCTTTTTTTTTATTGTATAGAACGCTGGGTTTTATGCAAATTCCGATTTTTTCGTAGCATTTCTGAAATTGTAATTCAAATCGTTTGACTGGTCATTTCAATAACATGCAGCTAACTTAAGTTATAAATAACGTTTTTACCTGCATTAGAATGGAATAAACCCACAAAAAATAATGTGGCATATATACTACAATGAAATAAATTTGATAATTGGGATAGTATAGTGGTGCGTGAATAGGTCAACAGATAAGAAAAGTTTGTTTGTAGATGCCAAAAGAGTTATCGGAAGTCATAAATCGAAGACGAGCAGGCAATGCAATGGCCAATCGAAAAAGGAAAAAATGATAAACAGTGGTCTAATAAAACTACACAGAAAACTGAAGATTAAGCAGCACGAATCCCACTTAAAACCCGGACGGAATTCTGTCGGTGACAATTTGAGTCTTTAGTTTTACATTGTATGGCAGTTCCAGGCTTTGTACCATGATCCGCCAGTCTGATTGTACAAACTATTTGAGTGCTACCAAAATCTGTCGAAAATAATTTAAAATAGTAAGAAACAGCGAAATTTCTTTATTTAACTATTTATCATGCTATTCATAATACATCTGCTCAAAATCTTTCCAAAATAAATGCTATGATTAATCCGCTTGTTGTCGAATCTTTAACAGTTAATAACACTACACAAAGAAGGAATATATTATATGTATAATTTTGTACCAACTAATTTTAAAGAGTGTGATTTAGATTTGAAGATTACTTAAATATAGATAGACCTAACATCATGTAAACCTAATATAGGCTACACCAACGTACATGCCGATATGGCTTGTAAACGTCCGTTGTATTTCTTAATATGTTCATAATAAAACTCTTTTCATATGACTTTAAGACTTATACTTTTATTTTACATATACTCGTCAACTAAATCTATACTTCTAACTGTTAACAAGTAATACCACCCCGCGCTGTACTAGTTAAACCTTCAATGTTTGCACTGTCCACAGGCACTCGACGTTCAGTGAATAAAATGTAGGGTCAATGTGGAAACAGTGACACTATTTTTTTCCACATTGACCCTACAATTTATTCATTGAACGTCGAGTGCCTGTGCACTGTCCAAGTTTGTGCCGTCATTAGGTTAACGTTAGATACAAGCGTCTTTGTGATTCAAGCGCACATGTAACCACTTATGGAACAGCAGCGTCACCAAATGGGAGAAGCGGTGAATGATCCCTATTACAGGCATAAGATAACAAAATATGCGTACCACAGTGAATTTTAGCGATAGATTCCAAGTGCAATTGTCGATCGTTTTCTGTTTACAAATATGAAAACCCGTCGTCTGCAACATTCAACAACTGCGCATTAATGATTTTCTCCCAAAACATGAGTAATTTAGCGGGGTATCTATTTATAAAAGCATTTTTTTCATTCATGTTTTGAAGGAACAATTAGGGGACATACTTTTTATTTCGTTCGTAATTGCGTCCGGTGAGGCTATTGTCTTTTATTTTGAATGTAGCCGATTTGTTATGGCGTTCATTTTACCTACGCCGCTCTTCCATCGGTAGTTTCGTAGAAAGAGATTTTTTTATTAGAATTTTATTAAAAGTTTATTTCGATTTTGCATAGAGTAAATAATCAAAGAATTGGGAATTTTTCATTGAAATAGATAACTTTTGCGTTTCTAAATTATCAATTGATCTATTTTTTAAACTTCCGGGGAGCAGATTTTTGGCTATCAATATAGATTATAGAAGGAAAAATCGGACAGCTTACCGTTAGAAGAACTTCGTCCTTTATTACCCTTATCATGGACTTCACATTTTTTTTTCTGTTTTAGTGTTCACTGTTAAAAAAAAGTTTGAATATACCAAGGGGTAATCAGAAGCCGTAATTCTAAGACAGTACAATGACCAAAATATAAAGGACCACAACAAAGGTTGACAAAACAACATACAGATATCTAAAGATTGAGCAACACGAATCTTATTAAAACAGGGATGAAAAGAAAATAGACTTTGCCCAATGTGTAAATTAGAAATAGAAAATGAATACCACTTTGTTATTGAGTGTAATAAATTGACTTCATCTCGATCGAAACTTTATAGTAAGGTCACTGAAATTGTTCCTAATTTGTTGGTTATGTCTGATTCAGATAAATTTAAATATATTCTTAGCAGTAATGATTACGATATTATGAAAATATGTGTAATAGGTATCTCTGAAATGTGCAGTGAGAGAAATAAGTTACTTAAGAGCAATGCAAAGTAACCTTAATATTTGAGTTACTTTCATATTAAGTGTATATATATTGTATTTGTTATAAGTTGGTTATAGTGACTTTTTGCCTCCTCAGCCCTCATGCTACTTTCTGTTTTTAATTGTTTCATGTTTTGTGTAGGTCTGTTGATTTTATTGTTGCTGATGACAATCCTTTGTTGGATTTCACACAGGCGCATGGGGCATGGATTTCGTTTCCTCCTCCCCCCTTTTCTCTACTACCCCCCCTTTTTTCAAAATTTTCATATAAATCATTCCTTTTTCAAAATTTTCATAATCAGTCGTTTTTTCTTCATTTGACAATATCAGTAGACGTCATACATCATGAATAATACATGTATTTTGTGTCCACATTTTTTCGACTGACACAGAATACATGTATTATTCATGATGTATGACGTCTACTGATATTGTCAAATGAAGAAAAAACGAATGATTATGAAAATTTTGAAAAAGGAATGATTTATATGAAAATTTTGAAAAAAGGGGGGGGTAGTAGAGAAAAGGGGGGAGGAGGAAACGAAATCCATGCCCCATGCGCCTGTGGAATTTCATATCAATGAAGAATTTGAATTTGAATTTGAATTTATAAATGTGAACATACATGTAGGTATATTTGATGTTTATGACTACCATCAGGGTGATGCCACTGATGATGGACTGTCTCCATAGTTATTTCCAGCTAGGCAGTCAGAACCTCAGTACTGATATAATATTTATTCATAACATTTCCGGCATTTACGGACATTAAATCTTAGAATGAATTGCAAAACTTTATCAACATGAAAATAATTTATTAGTATCACCCTAGCTGCAATAATGTAGCTCCTGTGACAAACTTGTGTCTCGGCAGAGCTACAACGCGGTCCCATTCGTCACAATGGAGCAAAAAAAAAGTTGCAGTTGAAACATAAAAACTCACTATTTACGCTTCAAACATTTCATTATAACAATTACTGATGATCCCAGTCCTTGTTAAATCGGTTTGGCTGAGAAATATATGCTTTTCAAAGTTAGCAACAACCTTGTTCAAATTTATCGATCGTTTTCCATAACCGGAAACTACGGAAGGCGGAGCTTTTCTAAATATGGTAAACATTCCAATCGTAACTACTCGGCCATTCTCGCTACCCTGTTATTTGCAGGGTAGCGAGAATGGCCGAGTAGTTACGATTGGTAAGCATTCACGCCTAAATCGCCAAATATGGTATCGACATCTAAATAGTGAGGCCGGAAATGACGAAATTCAAAATTTTCAAAGAGGAGATTTTTATTTTGTGGGAATTACATTCTAAAATACTGGTAGGTGATACAAACTTGTTATAATAATGGACAAAAGGAAAGGTTATGTCTTATTATTGATAAATGCAGGCGTCAGAAGCTCTGTAAGCGAGCGCAAAAAATCTCGGCGGCTGCTCCATTACGTGTAATGGCATCCCGTTATAACCCTTGCGAGTAAGCGAGCATTTAGGGTTTTATTATTAGAACTAGTATCACCCATTCTCTGCTTGATTTCGCCAGTTTAATTG